>BGPR01001653.1:0-59644 GCA_013235015.1 Araneus ventricosus | reverse complement strand
AGATTCACTATTCAAAATTATAACACATAATACTTATTTACTTTTACCTTTATAAAATTGACAAAATAGCCTGTTTTCAAATTTTTTAAAAAATTCTAAAATTCTTGCTTTTGACACCAAAATTTTAAATATGCTTTTTTCACAGAAATAATGATCAGCCACATGTATACACGTCAAAATAAAATTGGTTCGTAATTTAAATGCACAGAGAATATTAATCAGGGCGAATTCGAACTAGGCTTAGTAAAGAAAATTTCAGAAGCATATACGAATTAAATGTAATATTCTTAAATACAAATGACACACATATAAATAAAGTTATATTTATCTTATGAAAACTCAATTATCTTTATTACACAACCTTTTCTAACGTTTCTGTGTAACGGCAGCAACCAACGGAAATGCAAAGTTGTTTACAAATAACCTATCGTTGCCATCGGAGACTTTCCAAACGTACGCCAAAACTGGTGTTACCACAGGTGAAAATAATTCACGAATGGTGTCAGGTGCGTGTGAGCAGGGTGTAAGGATTCACCAGTATTGGTGTTGAATGCAAACAACACCACTTAAAGTGTATAAGAACGCTTGATTTGGTGTTAACTTTAAATAAAGTGTTTGTTCACGCAGTTTTTAAGGTTTTTCAACACCAAATTTGGTGCGACATTACTCCACAGTTTTTACAGTGTATATTAAAAGGAACATTTGTCTATTCCTTTTGAAAAAGCAATATTCATCTATAAAAGCCACGGCACTTTTGCAGTAATAAATTCATAATTAAAGGAACCGATAATTGCGAAATAAATTCACTTTCTTTAAATATCTTTTCGAAAATCACAGAACTGAAAAAATAACAATGATGTTAATTTAAAATTGCACTGAATAGAACAATACCGTGTATTTCCTCATGAAATTTTCTGCATATATTTTCTTTGGAAACTACATTATTTTTGGATGAAAATCGATACCTGATATAAAAGTTTTCAGTCTTGCTTAAATAATATTACTTCTGGAAAGGCAAAATTCTTAAACATCTTTTCCGAATTTACAAAAAATGAATATATAACAATGATCTTTATTTCACATTGAATTGAATAGAACAAAAAAATAGCCATCAGTGTATTTCCCATACGTTCCCGCCAGTAACATTTCCTCATAAAATATTATTTTCTGCATGTATTTTCTACGGAAACTACATAATTTTTGGATGAAAACCGATACCTGATATTCCAGTTTTCAGTCCTACTTAAACCATATTACTTTTGGAAAGACAAAATTCTTAATGCTCTTTACCGAAATTGCAAAAAACGAATATGTAATAATGATTCTTATTTCACATTGAATTGAATGGGACAACAAAATGCCCATCCGTGTATTTCCTATCCCTAATATTTTCTCCTCATCTGCGTGTAATTTCCTTGGGAACTACTTTTTTTACTGATCAAATTCGATACCTGATGTTCAGCTTTTGAGAGCTCTGCTTAAAACATATTACTTTTTAAAAGACAACATTCATCTATAAAAGCCACTTCACTTTCACTGTAATAAATTCATAGTTAAATGAACAGATGATTGCGAAATAAATCCGACTTTCTTAAAGTTCTTTGTGTAAAATAACAAAACCTCAAAATGTAACAACGATTTTTATTTCACACTGTATTGAATAGAACAACAAAATGCCCAGCATCAAGTCACAAAATCAAGAAGAATAGTGCGACGATCAGAAACAACGATATCAATATCTCCGAAAATCTTTTCACCCACACACAATGCACAGCACACATTCCCGCAAATCCCCCAACTCTCATAATATTGATCCTTCCTAAGCACCGAAGCTTTTCATCATAACTTCAGAAAAGACAGCGCAACCAAACAAACGAAGCAAAAGAATATTAAAATCCCGTTTCGATCAAAGGGACGCCGCTTGCGAGATGAACGCTGCTTCCCGGTATCAAATATTCATGCGGACGCAACCACCTTGCTTCTGGAAAAAAGGATTATCACAAAGAAATTCTGGAAAAGAAGGCGGTATGGATTATTTTGGAACAGGCATAATTCCTTGTAAGGCTACATTTCGCGCGCTTTTACCAGAGGAGGCGTTCTGAAATCGTTTGATAACAGAAATAAATCGGTTCTTTTCGTGTTTAAGAAGAGAAAAGGGGATTGGCTTTATTTCTTTTGAATAATGGACTAGGGCATTAAATTCGTATGAAATAGGCCCTAGGGCGCTCCTCGTTAAATGCTGTATGGTTCCTGAAGTGTTTCAAATTATATCTTAAATCGAATTTTGCTATATTTGTGAATCTCCTTTTGGTTATGACAGTAAAGCACCGTTTATATGTACGTCAAAGGACTGACATAAAACGACGTATAATTGAAATTTTACTAAACAACTTTGATTATTACAAATTTAATGCCACTAATGCAATTACTCATTTAAAAGTATTAATTTTAAAGGTAGTACTAGTATATTACTACGTAGTATTGAAAACAATAAAGAAATTTTAACATTTAATATTAAACATAAAAGGGAGAAAAATCATACCTTCGTTGCATGTCTTGAGTACTAATTATACATATCTTGTACGATTTATGTACATACAGGTAAGTGTTTAATTTAAAAAACAAGCTGAACCCGCGCAGAGCATCCGAGTTTTATTGTACGCACCATTCATTTTGGGCCAAATTGGCGTATTCTCGCTCCTTCAGCTCGCCAAAAATACAGCACGAGTAACTACCGACAAGAAAGAAGTTGAGCCAAGCAGGCGATTCAGCGCTCCAAGAAAATTCGCCAAAACACACAAACAGCGGGAGTGGTCTCCCCTAAACTTTCTCTCTTCACATGTAGAGGGAAAAAAATAAGCTAAAAGCAAGTAAAATGAACAAGAACCCCTAATGCAGTGGAGAAAAAAAATAAGCGCAACGTTTTACAAAGATTTCCGAAGGTCGTCCAAAGCGGAAGTGGAATTAGAATCCGGCGTCATTACCAATAGGGCTGGGTGTAAGATAAAGAAAACGAAATTTGCAATTTGAACGCCAATTTTTTTTAACGATTAACACAAAAATTGGACACAAACCTACCATTAAGATAAGAAGGCCACATGCCAAATTTCATTTATCCAAGTAATTTTTAAAAAAAGTTATTGCGTTCAAAAGTATGCGATTATACAGACAGAAAGTCAACCTTTTGACGGATTTGATCCAAAATTTGATACAAACCTACATTCCCGATGATAAAAATGTGTACCAAATTTGATCCACCTAGCTACTTAAGTTTGTGAGTTATCGCGTTCACATTAACACGGACATCCAGACAGACAGACTTCCCTTGGACGGATTTTGTCCAAAATTTGATAGAAACCTACAAATTATGTGTAAAGACCACATACCAAATTTAATCACTGTAGCCTTAATAGGTTTCGAGTTATCGTGTTCACAGACAGATATAATTCCAAAATTGTGTTTTTCGGACTCAGTGAGGTCTAAAACGTGGAGATTCGTCAAAATCTCGAGTTGGAATTTTTTGACGATTACAATACTTTCTCTTGGTATACTTCGTACACGAGAAAGTAGAAAAGGCTCTAAATAGTGTGTGTATATAACGAAAATGTATCCAATAAACACTAATCACGAGAGTAATTTCCCCTCACAATAGTAATATTTTTATAGTAATGTCTTTTCACTATTCTTTTGATAAAATAAATAAGTTCTAAGTGTCTCAGTAGGGCAGTCCATTGCGTCTTTAAAGGAAGGTGGAATAACTTCTTCCTCATCACTTAAATTAACATGAGGCAATTTGTCTTCTATTAATTCATCAATTAAGAATAATTTCGAAGTCATGATGTCTTTATCACAGTTCACACACTAGAAAGGAGGAAATTTGCACATTTTAGAATTAAGGAAAGCGACGTATAACTGAAGCATTGCGACGTATAACTGAAGCATTGCGACGTATAACTGAAGCATTGCGACGTATAATCGCAGCAATTTATCATTAAATTAAATACGAATGAATCGGGACTGTTATGAAACGACGTATAACTGAGAAACATATAAACAGTGCTTTACTGTAGGTAGTAAGATGGCTGGAGATTCATTTCAGGTGAATTAAATTGAAGCAACGGTGTAATATACTAAAGGAAAACAAAAAGTTAATACACAAAATGCAATGTATTCTTGGTAAAACTTCTTGGTTAGGCAGTCATGACCGAACGCGTTGTTCGATTTCATTCGAATTTGGCCTGAGTGTTCCTTGAAGTCATCAAAAACGACATATGTGTAAGGATATTTGATGGTTTCTTAAGGTAAATGATTTCTTATGGTAATGGTAAGGTAATTTAATGGTAATGATGATTCAACCCTTTAAATGTTTTGCACATATTTTTCCGTTTCTCATATTGAGTTCAAAAGCAGATAATTTATGTTTATATGTATAATTTCTTAAACTACCATAAATAAAATAGTTATAAGATTTCAGAGACTTGATTAAACGCAATAAAGATCACAATATTTACTTAAAAGCAAATTTTTAAGACTTTAAAGCAAGTAGGTCAAAATAGCTAACCACTCAGAAGGCTAATGCAAGAGGTGTTTTAATGGTTTCAATGTTTGTCGAGTTCAGCACAATTAAAACATTTAAGACTGTTTTGTAATGTCGAGACATTTAATTGTACTTTTATTAATACTGATATAAGCAGGCATTTAATCGATTTGTGGTTTATTTGTTTAAATATTTTCAATAAGTACCATCTGGAAAATATTAACTGAAACAGAAAATAGCTTAATATTTTTAATTTATTGGAACTTGATTACTTTGACGCTGACGGGACAACAAGAAAAATTCGATTTTACCAAATATTTGAATTCAGAAAAATGGGTTCTAAAAATATAGACAGAGAAAACCGTAATTTTAAAAGTGAAACAGAGATAGGATTTATTTCGAACATTCAATTGTTTTAATAAATGCTACATAACTGATAATGTTTATAAATTAAAGTAATAATAATTTTAATTAAATTTTTATTAGTTTTTAAAATAATAATTTCAACAAATAAATAACTAATTTTAGAAAAAAAACAGTATACAGTATTTTCTTTACAAGAATCATAAAAGAAAACGTTAAAGTAAGTCGCATCTTACGTGTTCCAAGTTTTTTTTTTCAAAAAATGATAAACTTTTTATTTCATTTCAGATTGAATACATTGTACAGCAGTGAAGTTCTAGAATGAATTAAGAATGTTAAAACTTATTCATTAATCACTGATGACACAAGGAACGAACATCTTTAACTAACAAAAAAGATTCAGAAATATAAACCATCTTCTATTATTTCTAGTTTTGCATTCGAATTAGCAAAATAAATTTGAATCTCAGACGATATTTTAACTTTATTTTAATAGGATATTCAAGAGACCAGCGAAGCAATTAGAATTACCGACGAATTCGAATTAAAAACATGCATTGTATACAAATATATTTTTGCGCTTAATAATTTATTGTTTATCATTAGAACGCATTCTAATCCACAGAAATAATCCTAATTTAAGAATATCCTTCTTGACACTGTTCTAAACCTCATAATTCTAGTTTCATGTGGCGGGAAAGAAGAAAAGAAAACAAAAGTCTCATTTCAATATTCATAAACTTTAATCTAAACAACATTTAAAGCACTATTTCCATTGTCTTATTCCGCACTATGATACTTTTCTTTAAATCTTTTAACCATCAAAGTAACACAAATAATACTCCATTTACAGCGAGTTATATGAAAAGCAATGAACAACAGAGCTTTTAAGCTTGCATTATCTGTAGTTTCGTAGCAGTAAATATGCAACAGCTATCACAAAGTACTGTACAGTGCGAGTGTATTCCCATGGTAACAGCATGGATTACTGTTTTAAAGGCTCGAGAATGTTTTCAGGTTCCCTCGTACGCAATTAATTTTCGTGGATCCCTCTTATGCGTGGAATATTAATGCAGACTTGTTTTATGTGACGTTTTCGAACAAGGATTTCCGATTTACGGTTCGAAACTGTTTGATAGATTTTAGAAGAGAATCTCGGGTTTTACAGCAGTAATTTTACGGAATCCATAGATTTTACGATGGATAAGTACATTCTCTATTGAATTTCTGCTTTATCTACAAACGCATTCTGAACAATGGATAAAATGTTATATCAAATTCGAGCTCTTCAGTTTGGTTCCGATTGGAATTTGTTTCTCTGTATAATGGGTGACACAGAGACTGTACCATTCAACCATTTGATTTCACTGCCCTCTGGAAATTCATCTATTTGCTCTCTGATCATCCTGTAGAAAGTTTTACTGCTTTGTAGCACTGTTCACCCATGTGCACAATGAAAATTAAAGGAGATTCGAACCTCTAGTCCGAAATAGCATAGCATGTTAAAATTTTAGGCTTCATTTTGTATGTTTTTATGTTATTTTTAAAGATTTCTCTTAATTATAGCAACAGTAGCGTGCACACAAAAATTGCATTTAATACCGTCGCAACGAACGTGCAGCTACTAAGCAATGAAAGGCAAAAGCGAACTCAAAGAAAATAGGCAGACTTCCTATAAGGAATCTACGTAATTGGTACTAGTGGAAAGACCAATGTTTTGTATTTTAAAGAGGTGTAAGAATGTTTTTTTGCAGTAACATGGCTCTGAAGTTATCGAGGAGAAACGTTAATATTTTGATTATATTTTTAATTAAAAATATAATTAAAATTTTAAAAATCTCTTTCTTAGTGAGCATCTACTACTCAAGCAGTAACTACGTGCCAAATAGCTCTATGTTGAACGGTCTGACCTGTAGACCGTTTTGAACGATTTTTTCATGCATGTCTCATCACGGCTTTTACAGATAGTATACAGCCTATAAACATTATTATGTTAAAAAAGGTTGTAAAATTGTAAAAGGACGTTTTTGCTAGTGAGAATATTTTTTTATCAGAAGTCTGGAGCAAACGAAACCTATAAAAGCGTGGGTAAATGTGGAGTTTACGGTACACACCTGTTTCTCGCTAATTTTTCTTGGCGCAATTTCAATTGCCGTCACCAAATACTGTTTTGGATGTGCAATGCGATTCTTATTGCTCTCTTGCGCATGCGTCACCTGAAAAGGAGAGATTGAACACGCAATGCCTGCGGCATTTCAAGCTGTACCGGGCAAATTTTTTAACTTAAAAATATCAGCGGCTTCGCTTTCAGCATAGCGTGATACTCTTAGCTTCGCTTATTCATTGATAAACGAAACACACAGAATAACATACAGGTACTGAACCGATATTCAATTCGAAGAATTCCGAACGAAGTTTTATTCAAATTCGAATGAATCGACCAATCACATCGAAGAGTTGAACAAAATAGTCCAATCGAAACGTGGCGCAATATAGCCGATGAAAAGCTCAATTTGTGCGCATGCGCGTTTTTCACTCGTTAAAAACATCTAGACGTATCCAAAACAAACGTTCTCTCATCTCCGTTCTTGGCGGAAAAGAGTTGGCGATCTAAGAGGAACGAAGTAAGTGGGTACCGTAAACTCCACATTAGCCAAAGTGTGAAGCTCTGATATAAATACTCTTAGTAAATTAGAATTTTAATCACATTCTGTTATATTTTACTTTTGAATGAGTATTCAGAAATTATCCTTCTTTTGATATTAGCTGAGGTTTAATTTCCTTATTGTATTGTTGTCAGCGCCTCACGCTTTTACTATTTTTCCTTTGACCTCCAGGTTTTTAATAAAAAAAGTTACACTGAGTGGCCGAAAAATTAGAGTCATCCCTCTAATAACGAGTTGGTCTACCTTTAGCTCTGATCACAGCCGATATTCTTCTTGGCATGGACTCAATAAGTTTCTCATACCGTTGCTGAGGAATGTTAGCCCATGCTGACATAATGGCAGCTCTAAGTTGGATCAGATTGGATGGTGGCGTTTCCAAGATTCTAAGTTATCTTTCGACTTCGACCCACAAATGCTCCGTAGGATTGAGGTCAGGGGACTGAGCTGGCCATGGAATTGGGTAAACTCTGATTGATATTCCTCAAATCAATTTGAGACCAATCAAGCACGGTGGCAAGGTGCCTTGTCCTGCTGAAAGTGACCATCTCCATAAGGGAACATTACATCCATGAACGACTGCATGTGATCGGCAACGATGTTGAGATAAGCAATGTTGTTCAGAGTTGTGACCGCAGATATGAAGGGACCCAGTGTACTCCGAGAAAACATTCCCTACATCATAATTCCACCGCCACCAGCCTGAAAAGTTGTCATTTGGCAGGAGGGGTCCATGAATTCGTGTTGTTTGCGCTAAATTCTGATCCTGCTATCTGTATGGTGGAGTAGGAAACAAGACTCATCGGACTAGACTACTTTTTTCCAGTCCTCAAGTGACCAATTTCGTCGTTCCTAGGCACACAACATGCTGCTTTTCCTATTTTTCTGTGATACGAAAGGCACTCTTGATGTTCTACTGCCGCTAAAGTTCATACTTTGCAAACACCGTCTTATTGTGCATTGGGATATGCTTTGTGATGCACCTGCATTGAATTCAGCTGTAATTTGTCGTATTTTTGCCCTTCTGTTGCTGTGTATTATGCGCGCTACTCACCTTTCACTTCTCTCGTTCACCAGCCTTTTTCGACCAGAATAAGGCTGGTGAACGAGATAACTGCAAGCGATACTTATCTCTTGAAGTTTGTTTTCTCAGCTACCACTCTCTAAACATCAGAGTTACTTTTGGGCGAGAAAATCCTGAAAGAGCTGTCGTTTCAAAGATGCTGACACCAGATTGCACCGAAATCATCCCTCGTTCAAAGTCACTTAAATCTTTCGTCTCACCCATTTTGGCATTGACTTCCGTGATAACTACACCGTCCGAAACTGAGTGTTCCTAATATAAGCAATTCTGCGTTGTTACGTCACCGTCGGAATGGTTTACTTTCAAATAAGAGACGCGTCTAGTTTTTTGGCTACTCAGTGTATATTTTCTATCTTTTAATACAGTAGTAAAAGCGAGTTTTTTATAAAATGTTTTACGCTTATCAATTTTTATTATTTTCTTCTTTTTAGACTTTATTATTTTCCATAATTCATAAACATGATTATTATTGAATCTTATAATCAATTATTACAAATTCACTATTATATGACGCTTCCCTTATTGAAGCAAAACTAAAAAAATTAAGCGATTAATTGATAATTAAGTTCTGAAAATATTCAAATATATTGCATTATCATCGGGAACACACAATTGTACAGAATTTCAAAACTCTGCCGCATCAAGAAGCGAGAGAAGAATCGATTACAAAATTCCAGAATGAAATAAACAAAGCTAGATAAAAGCGTATAAATTTTTTTTAACGTTCGGAAGACAACAAGTTTTACTGATAGCAAAATCATGCCACTAATTTCTTTTCAATTAATGATAATTCTCATTTACAGTTTTTAGATTGGTACGAACGACTGCTTCCCTGATGAATGACATAACATGTGTTTCTGTGGTTTCTAGAAGTACAGAAATAGCTTAATCAAAATTAAACAGTTATCGCTTTAAAAACAAAGTTTTCTTTCACAGAAAATCGATGGTTGAATTTTAAACTAAATTTCCCTCAAATTTAGGAATTATTTTTATATATATTTAGATTATGACACCAGTTGGGCCTTTTAAAATAATTTAACTTATTACATTAACATCCTCATAACACAAGCAAAGAACAATTAAAAGATGTAAATATTTAGATTATCATTAAATCATCAGCACAATTTTAGTCTACTGAATATGAGTACAGGATCACTGGTTCATGTCTCAGCTCAGACTTGCTAGTCACTAAAGATGACACACGGCGGCTCTGCACTTACTAGTGGTGCGCGTGTTTGAATCCTTGTTATGGATCTCGCGCGTTTGTTTCGTGACTATATGCAGAATGGTTTTCATGGCTTAAAATCATTTATAGTTTATTTGGAAATAATATCTTTCCAACCCAACAAGTCTTGCAAGATTCATAGTTTAAATTTTGTTCGTAATCATTAAATTGAATTGTTGAGTTGTTTCTAGATAAACTTAATCGTGTGTATTTTTTTATCTGTGGTGATGTCATTGTATGGTTATGCAAATTGTGTGACTGTGACATCATAACCAATCAGGATTGCCTTTGACTAAGACATCATAAACAATCAAGTTTGTCCACATGCTGTAGTGCTTTTAGCTACTGTCTTGTAAGTATATAAGTAATATGTTAGATCTTTGCTTTGAGAATGTATGGAGAGACATGTTTCTATTTTATGTCTTCTTTTAACTTAATTCAAGTATGAAATAAACTGTTCTTATGGCAAGATGGAGTAGTTATTCTGCATCAATAGTAATCCATCAACTAGCCCTATCTAACACAGAACTATTAAACTAGGCAATAATGATACAGCGAGTAGCAATCTTTATGCTGTCTATTTGAGATGTGACCAAATAGATTAAATTTCATAAAGGAAAGACAATAATTGGTAACCTCAGGTTTGGTCGAAAAATAATTTAAATCTTATCATCAGAATATCCGTTCTAACTGAAAAAAGCTGAAGTTTTAGAAAGGTAATTATTAAAAGTTGACATTGCTTGTTTAGAAATCATTGAAATATGTTTAAATTAGTAATATGCAGAATAACTCTTTCATGACGAATTTAAAAAGTGTAGAAGCTCACTCATTCTGAAATCTGAATTTATGTTCTGAAGATTTTTATAGGAAGAGATTAAAAACTTTCCTAGCGTATTTCAATTAAACTTAAAAACAAAGGAATTTTTGAATTCATACTGAAAATTTATTCAAAACTAAATATAGTTTGGATCTTTAAAGTAGCGAAAGATAATTTTAGCTTTTGCGCAGTATGACGAGATGAAAAATATTTTTTTGACGTATATTAATTAAAATTAAATTTAAAGCAACATTTGGAATGATACTGAATTTATACTAAGTTGATATTGTTTGTATCTGTTAAATACTTCAAAAAGTGTACGTGAAGAGAAAGACCTAAAAACTGTTTCAGCATATAATTGGAAAATATTTTATTTGCTTCAAAAATAAGTTATTCTCAAACTGCGTTAAGAGGTATTGTGAAAATTCCATAATTCTCCCGACGTAAACAGTTACGAAGTATAAGTGAAATAGTTTGATTTAAAGGGATTTACTTTTTTCGAAGAAATTTTACTCTTTTATAAAGACGAGTTTTTAAAGTTAAGACGTCATCGTTTGAAAATATTCAATTTACATATTCAGTAGATTCGTCTTGTCAAGATTAGCATATATTTTTTTCTTTTTTGCCTCGTGTGCTTAAAGATATCGATTCAAAAATTCTCTCCCATCGATTTTATCAGTGATATAAAATATAACAGAAGTTCTAAATATTTTATTATATTGAGATAGGAACTTAAACGTAGCATATTGATTTAATTAGAAAATCAGAAAATTAATATTTGTGTATCATTTTTACTTTATAGCATATAAAGAATAGTATTAAAATTAATGAAATGATTCAATGTAAAAGAAATTCATTCCATTCCTTATTTTATAACGTCTATATTTTTTATTTAGAATGTACCTTTTCCGATTATTTTTATTCTCTATCATTTAAAAACACAACCACAACACAGGAAATTTTTACTTTGACTGAATTGCTAGCTTTTACGATATTTTTAAATATATATACCGATGAAATTCAATTATATCGTTATTATTTATTTATATTATATTATTTTTTCAAAACTATTTTAATGGACATTAAAAATATTTTTCTTTGAAGTCAAAAAACCGCAGGAAAAGTAACAAGACGATTGAAGAATCTGGTTAAGTTACTTGTCTCATTTCAGTGTCTTTTTATTTGATAAACAGTTTCCTCATTTATTGATAATATTCGTCAAATACTCTTATACGTCTGGTAACCATACTTTTGAAAAATTTATTTTTAATGTTATTTTAATGAAGAATAAATCTTCAAGACTGTTTTGGAACATTTTGATTTGGATGCATCATGGTTTGCAAGCAGTTAGGTATTCTAAAATGAAAGTTAAACTGTGATAGATTTTACTCAAGCGCATTACGTTTTCTATTATTATCGTCAGAATTAGCTAAAATTATGAAGACGTACTACGGATTGGAAACTACCGATTAAGGACGTACTACGGATTGGAAACTACCGAGTAAGGACGTACTACTGATTGGAAACTACCGATTAAGGTCGTACTACGGATTGGAGACTACCGATTAAGGACGTACTACGGATTGAGGACGTACGATGGAGACATGCCAGCTTGTTTCCATATAATGCTGGACAATTGATAAGGATTCTTCTCAAATTTCAATGTAGCATAATATTAAGTGGGAGTGGAGGCCCAGCGAGATAAAATATTGTTGCCACACTGTTCGGACATTATAATACAGATAATTTATTTTTCTGAAATATACAGAAGATTTTGAAATATCTGAAAAGAAAAAAGTGTCAATTTGCAGGTATCTTTGAAAAAGTGCTTAACCGTGAAACAACGCCGTGGACGATGAACCTCCTGTCAACATGTTATTTTTCACGTTTCTTCAATCTTTCCAATAATACGACCACAAATAAAATCATCTAAGTGATATCGGGATGATATACCGAAAATTTCAAGTTCGTCAATTAAATCTTTCCCGCAAAACCTTCACTTGGAACAACAACTTTCCACACGAATCAAATCCTTTAACTCTCTTATCAACGCTGTCACGTGACGAGCAAGCGTGGAATAGAGAATTTGCATACGCACACCCCTCTTTACTGCATGTCGCACTTATTCTAATTTCCCATATTTTACATTCTTTCCTCTTGTGGTTGCTATGGGTGATAGTGTCACACGTCCTTTGAAATTGTCCAGCAACGTATGTCTCCTCACCTAGCTAGAGTACGGTTGTGAAGTTAACGTTCACATTTTGCTACTTACAGAGAAAAGGACTAGAAAAATTCTGATGGATTCCATAGTACGAATCGAAGTTCCGCCTAGCTTCATAAGTCATAATAACTGAACTAATTTACGTTTTACGACTCATATTGCATGCATCTAGAGTACAATCATTCAACATTTATCTAAACTCGAGCAGCCTAAGAAGGCATGAAGAATGTAGACAGAAAAATAATTACATTTGTAAAGAGAAGAATGTGGATAGAAAAATAATTGCATCAGTAATGAATATAAGGTAGATAGAGAATTAATTATACAGTAAAACCTCGATTAACCGAACTCGGATTAACTGAAACCCGTGTTATCCGAAATGCCTCTGAAATCGCAAATCCAAAAAACACATACTGTACTGCACGGAAATAATCGCGGAGGCGAGACTTTTTCGCAACGATATCCCCACTTTCGTCTTTTAAGCTTCCCAAGAAGGTTATTGATTAATTTTAGAATGATTAAATGAAAATTAATGCGCATTAACAATATTAATTACGATACTGTTTACCTGTGCCTGTTAAGCGGGTTGCGCCCGAACTTGCCGATGCGAATATTGTGTCGGACGGAGGGTTAATTTCTATAAAGAACATGAGTGTAGCCTACAAAGAGAGTTTGAATTCTATTTACACTCAAAATATTACAGAAACATAATTTAATAAGATACGAAATAGTAATAGATGTTCGTGTAACCGAAAAAGTCCTTATCCAAAATGGCTTCCTCCCTTTTAGTTTGGTTGAAATGGGTTGTATTGTATCATTTATGGAGAGAAGAACAATCAACAGAACAGACACACATGTGCTTTAACACTCGCATTTTAGTTTGTTTTTGTGGACTTCTTTATTTGATTAGTTTTTTTTTTCTCTCTTGTTTGTTGATATTGAACACTTCATACTCATATTTCTTTCCTTTTTACAGTTTTTGTTTGTATATGGTTTTATATGATTCTCCCCTTTGTTTCCTGTATTTTATACTAGATTTTTAGATTTGTATTTTTGTAACCTTCTCCATCTCTCTGTCTCCGCCATTATTTGCTAGACAGTTAAGGAGCGTCTTCCGATGTTTCTTCCACTTCATGTCCGCCACACTGTTTAAATAACCAAAAGGTTATAGTCGCAGGGGCATGAAGTGGTGTTCTGTTCTGTACTGTATCATTAATAAGGATAATTTAGACAGAAAACTAATTGTGTCAATTTGATGAGTCTAGATTAAATAGAGCCTGGCACAGTTTTTTCCATTCTTACATATTTGAGACAAGGCTTTCCTTTGTTTGGAGTTTTATAGAGCAGTAGTCAGATATGGCTATACTGCGCTAAACATATACTAAAAATAAAACTATCATACACTATAACCATATCTGTTAAAAGTCTGAAATATTTAAAACCGTTTCTTGGTGATGTATGAAATATGGCTGAAAAAAGAGACTAATAGTTACCAGCGCAAAAGTGAAATATAAGAAAATCTGCAAGCAGCAAATGGTAAAAATTGAGTCGGTGTTTAAAGTAAAGATAAAAAAGATAAAATCAATATCATTGTTTGTATTTCATGGGAATTGTAAAATGCGAATAATGGTTCCTCATACCAGATGGATCTCTCGTTTTGAAGAATTTTATAGATTTGGGCATTGATATTAAAACTTCAAAAGTTCTTTTGTTCGTCTTTGGACAGGACGCTTAACTGTTTCTTCTGTTCTGCAAATTAAGAGATATATCTTAGGCTAATTGAAAAATCCGACTTATTGCAAAATGATGGCTCAATTTGCAATAAGTCGGATTTCTAGATAAGTTCTGCAAATTAAGAGATATATCTTAAGTTAATTGAAAAATCCGACTTATTGCAAATTGGGCCATCATTTTGCAATGTGTTGTTTTAATTAGAAAGTCATTTAGCATTTTCCAATCTGTCTCAAATTTTTTATGAATCCTAATAAAATTATTCCGCGAAGACTACTTTAAAATGTTTCATAGTCCAAGAACATAAAATCAAAATTATCAAGTTTTAAAAAGTGAATAATCGCGAAAAGTTTTGTTCTTGCTTTAATAAATCTAAAATTGCTTCATAGGAAAATAATCTAGATCTTGTTAAATTAACAGAAGAAGATAGAGGAAATGGCATTATTTCTTATTTCGTCTGAGAGAAAATGTAAGCATTTTTGAGGTGAGAAGACTTTAACTTAGTTAGAATTCTTTTATACAGAAAAGTCAAATTTCTCCAATATTATTTTGCAATCAAACTTTAAATTAGAAATAAATGTAGTAAACACAGATTTCAGGAATATGCATTTTTTAGGGTCCTAAAGAGTAGAGTTTTTTATTTTAATTATCTTCTTTCTTTTAATCTTTAATTTATAATTATTATAGATCTTATGTACTCTAGAAAACAATTTTATAAAAATTTGTTACCAAGTGACATATAATTAAGTTCTGATAATATTAAGATAGTTTATTAACTTCAAGAACACGTAAGTGTACAAATTTGAAAACTCAAGCACATGAGGAAGTGAGTGTAATCGATTACAAAATTCCATCTTTACAAACATAAATCAAATCAAATCAAATTAAACAAAAATGTATAAAAAATACAAAATCCTTTCTTTAACACAGTTTAAACATTTGTATTTTCATTGTTGATTGAAAATAATTTTATGGAAAATGTAAATTTTTATTTTCTACTAAAAATACGCCAAAACTGTTTTATTGGGAAATCTCTAGAAAATGGAGAATTTTCATGGAATGCTGTCTCGAAAATCCAATTCTCCAATCACATTTGGGCCTTTCGATGTTTTGTCGCTTTTGATTGGAGGTTACACAACGTTTCTGCCCTGCTACAACCAATTACAGTCCGTTGTGACATAATGTGACATTTGATGGGTCACTTGGGTTCCAGATGCTATACAGAATTTCATCAGACGTCCTATACAGCAACCTCCGTTTAGTGTGACAAACTGAAAGCACGGATAGGCGTAATAGTTCCTGATTGGGGGCCACGGTACACATTAATATACATCATTTTGTACCTTTTAATATATTACCGTCGTAGTTCAGGCAAATGTCACTAAGTGCAAAACTACAGTTTCGAGATGTGGTTAGTTTAAACTTAATTAATTTTGAGTCTTTATGACAAATAGCAAAAATTATTTTACGTATTTCTAGCTCCTGCGATTGATTTACTGATGCTTAGATGAGAAGTTTCTATCATGAAATAATAAATTGCAAATTCTAATTGACTGCAACTTCTGCCTGAACTTCTATATATGGGCTGAAAATGAAATATATAAACCAATTTGCCGAAAATTGATTTTGTTTTTCTCTTGTTTCAAAATCTAGCGTTATATGCCCTATTGGTAAATGCCCGATTATTGTTATTAGTTGTGTTCTCCTGCTATTTTTTGATAACAGACCGATTTATTTGAAACCTAATCAATAGTGTTTATCCAGTTAAACACCTTTGACATTGTAAATTTTTAGAATATAGATTTTTAGCCAAAATTTTTTAAAAAATGCATTCCTTAGATATTGCAATACTAGTATGATTAATCTTAATGGCATATTATAAATTCAAAAAAAAATCTTTTCTTGCAAAATAGAAAAGGTATCTAGCTATTGGAAACTGGTATTAGCGATTATAAAATATTGTTATTAGCTCACAATATTTTACGATAAGAGCCCGAATTTTTTGAAACCTATTCAATAATCTTTATTTAATGAACCCTATTGTTTTAGGCATTCGGATGTTTCAAGACATAGATTTTTAAGTGAAATTACAAGCCAAATTTCGAAGATATTGTAATATTTCATCAAGACTAGTAAGACTAACTTGTATGTCATATTAAAGATTCAAAATATGAAAAAATTCTGAAGTGAAGAAGATTTCTATGAAGCAAATTTTGTCTCGTGCAGGATTTTGAAACGCATTAAGTTTGGAATATCAAAGAAAATACGCTGTTTATCTGTAAAAAAAACTTACATTTTCAAATTGCGAAATGCAAAAAATTGACGAATGAATGACTTCAAAAATATAAATTATATATATATATATATATATATATATATAGTAAAATTAAGCAAGATTATTACACACACACACACACATATATATATATATTAATAAAATAATAAAAATAAATAAAATAATATATATAAATAAAATATATATTGCTTGCAATTTTTTTTTTATTTTGATCATATTATACCATAATTTTATATTCCATCGTTGATCCATTAATTATCAAGGCATTAATGATTCTTTATAAACTAGCTTAAATATAGAAAAATCTATTCCTAAAAATGATACTCGCAATACTGCTGAATTTAATAATAAAACTTATATATTTTCTTAAATGTGACCGAGTTATTAATCTATAAAAAAACCAAACATTTAAAAATTTTTCGAATAAAAATAATTTCAAAGTATTCGAAAAATCTGGAATGCCAAATGATTATTTTGATAAAATTCTGCGGAATGCTTAGAAGAGTAATTTGTGAAACTACAATTATTTAACTTACCATTAGCCAAAACAGACTTCATTAATTTGTCTGGAAAAGCATATTTAGATAATAAAAATTGCGGACAAAAATTCCCAGAAAAGTTTATACACATTTGGAAGAAGAAAGAACCTGTACAAAAGTGAATGCTTCACTATAAACAATCTACGGAGTAATAAAGAGAACTTGAACTAGCTTTACGATTAATTTGTCAGACTTAATTGCTCAAAGATCATTTTTATTTCGCAACCATTTAACAGAAAGGGATATTTTTCCTGCTCGTTATAAACCTTTTGTTGTCCTGAAAAATGTTCTTCTCGTTTTGTAAAAATTTGGAGAATAAAATGTGAATAAACGAGGTTGTAGAAATCCGAGTTGACTTTTAATGAGATTCACATGTTTCTGAGCACGCAATTTACTGAAAACGAATGTACGTGATTTACAGTAGCTTATATTTAAGATTTTTGTGTTAATTCTTTTATATAGAACAATTCTTCATTTAGATAATATAAATATGACCACTAAAGCGCGGAAACCAAGTAATGTCTAAATTATTCAGGTGTTCTAAAGATTAACTAGGCGGATCCATTAAAATGCGTAAAATTGTTTCATTACCTGGTTAATCTGCAAATTGTTTAGATAATATGCACATTATTTTCCAGGCACCGGTTAAAGCGATGGTAAGATCTTTGTTCGAACTACTAATTTAAAAGCATTACATTAACGTTATTCCATAAATACGAAATATGAAAAAGTATCAAAAGAAATCAAAATAAATTGAAGTAATAACAACACGATAAAAAGAAAAAAATTAACAAAAATTAAAACAATCATTGCATTCGTAACGCGCGAATACAGCAGCAACCAAAATAGCAATGCAAAGAGCAAAAACAAAAATTCAAAATGGAGGAATTCGGCCTTGCACGTAAATCAAATACGCCTCGTTCAACCGCATTTGAACATGTTTCTCAAAAGTTGCATCCAATTAGTGATTTTAAAAAATTGGGCAGTCAGAGGGTTAATGTTTTCGAACTTTAGTGGTAACATAAATACAATTTCATTTTATTTTAGGATTCTACTTATTTATGAAGTAACTAAATCAGAGATCCTTAAACCTTGTGTAGTGTGACTCCAAATGGGATCGAACATAAAAATCTAAGGTGGAAAGTTTTTTCACAGAACCTTATCTTTCAGACTCTTTATCCTTTTGAAGCCAAATTAGTTTTGACTTGAAATATTTCATTAAAATTTCCTGAATAAATATTGTTGTGGAATTTCTTTCTGTTATCATTTAATTAATGCTTCATTTTCTTATTTGTTTTCCAACTTTAAGAGCACTGCAAAGGTATTTTGCCGGAAATGGGATAGTGAATGAAAAAAAAATAAATAAAAAGCCCTAAATTAAATCAATAATATACAAAAAGAACCTATTTCCAACTACAGAATGAACATTTGCATTTTTATGAAATCTCCCAGATATTAACTTGAATACTAACAAGAAATTCTTAGGTTCGGCTAGAAAAACAGATCTAATTTTAGTTTTTATAGTTATTATGAAAGTTTTCATTTTATCTACTTTCTCAGATGAAATATATTAGAAAACTTTCATAAAGAACTAGCAGCTCTCGCCGCCCTCTGGTCGGGTTCGCGGCCAGCACCCACTTTGCTCAGCACTACCACTACCACCTTGCTGCTTCGAGTCTCTCATCACTCAGAATAGCGTTTCGAATTTTCCTGCTTTCCCTTATCTTCTTTATTTCTTCATTCTTCTTTATTTCTATGTCTTTCTTTTTGATGACAATTTATGATGGAGTACATGAAAATATTTCGTTGGAAAACCTGATTTTCAGATTAAAAATAATTAAATTAATTAAAATATATTTTAGAATGCAAGAAAAAATGCAAATGGAAAACTTTTTCAGCCCAAACATAAAGCCCATTATTTTAATTTGTAATAAAAAAAATTGGGATTACACTTTGTAACATATTCATTAGCATATTATGGAAAATAAAAAAAGAAACATGTAAAGAAAAGTTACGCAAGTGCGTAAAAAATGCTAATAATTTCTTTTTTTAAATTTTTGTTCCTCAGAGGGATAGCAACTTTATCCAATTTCTATTATCTCTCATTGTTCTGCTCCTACTTTATGTTTTATACTTCTTTTTTTCATTGTTTATTGTAGCTTCTTATCATAATTCTTGATGTCAGAACTGTTGATCATTAAAAGTAGTTTTAGGCTAGAACAATAAAATAATTCTCCTGGGAACATACAAAAAGGAAAAAAACACGTTAACAGTTAAATATACAACAATAATTAATTCAAATAAATTAATAAAGTAATACAGCAGCAATGACAACATCATAGACAAAAAATTCGTGTCTTTGTGTAATTTCTGCGAAAACTAGGCCAAGTCTTCAGTTTCGCTTGAAAAATTTGGTTGCGTATAGGAAATTGGAAAATAAATAAGAAAATGACTTAAACGAAAACAGCATTTATTAATGACGTAAAATCAACTAAAACTAGTCACTACGGAATATTATTCTTTTTATTTTATCATGTACCAGAACGATTTTGTTTTGAAAAGAAATAAGGGAATTGATGAAAGCAAAAATTCTATCATATTAACCTTTAAATGCCCTATGTTGCCTTTAAGCAACATCCCCAATTTTGTTTTCTAAATTATTGAGAATAATTGAGACTGAGGCTCTTATGCCTGTTGTTGCCAATAGGATGCATTCTGAAAATGTTATTAAATCATTTTGCAACATATAGATGGCAGCCTGAGTGCTGATGAAAAATAAAAAAATAACTTAATGCTTTTCGCTTAAGACTGCATCATGTTTACTTTGGAGGCTTGCGAATACCATATTTCGTTCTACGATGCTGACGGAAATTTTTTCTCCGTACTATTAGTTCTTTAAATTCATTTGTGTTTAACATTATAGAATTTTATGAAAGAAATTTTTTCTCAACTAAAGCCCAGTGTTGCCGATTGGTAGCAAATTGTTTTTAGCAGTAAGCCATACTTAAAAAAAATAGGATTTTTTAAGTATTTTTTTCATGTTTTTTTATAATAAATGAAAGCCAAAAAAAACATGTTTAAATCACTTTTTAAAAAATCGTAGATTTAAGTGTTAAAATAAATAAATACAGATTTCCGTGTACAACCAAGTGTTCTTTTGACAGACATTCTAATATAAAGGTTCTTTACATTTTACCTAAGCAGTTTAGTAGACACCTCGATCACATAATGATATAAAATTTATTGAGAGAGCTAGAAGTCTTTATTGCTAAGGCTCGGCTGTACTGTTCGTTTCAGAAAAACGCCCCATCACTTTTGGGACGATTTTACTCTGTAGAGGGATGATACTCAGTGAGTAAGAAAAGCCATTTTCCGGAGTGTTTCATTCGGCTTGTTTTTCTTTTAGCTATTGTTTTCCAATGGTTAAATTCATTTTCGTTTTTAAACAGACTATTTTAGACTACGAAAGCCGTCAATTTCCTTAAATGAGCTTAATAAAAAGTAAACATCTCCTTTCCCATCTTTCATCTCACTCCTAACTTGGTGGAGACAGAGCCGATTAGCGCATGCGCAGAAGCGCGAAGGATTTCCGTATCTGAAAACGGACAGTAACTATCATCTAGTTAAGTCGAGTCGGGTCTTCAATTAATAGATCTTCTGGACTGGATGGTTGCCAAAAGAAAAAAAAATATTACTTAAAGCATATTAAAATAAGTAATTTTATAAAATTGAGAAAATACTCCGAAAATTGTTCTAAACATTTCAAAATTGCTCTAAATATATATCGCAAATTCTAACAGTTTTCCAACTTTATTTGTTTTTCTTTTGTTCCCTCTTGGTATGATCACAAAATATATCATGTCCTCGACTTTCTCGTATACTTCAGCAATATGGCGCGCTGTGAGCATAACTTCATTGTATTGTGAAGAGAATCCAGTATACGTGTTGGAACAACGACTTTCCCTTGATCTAATGGGTCCAAAATGTGACACGGAGCTACACTTTGCTTGTTAAAACCATATACATAACTTCAATTGTCTAGTTTGTTGCATTTTTGAGGTAACGTGTCCACATACACACGGACAGACACATACAGAACGCCGCCCCATGCCTGATGCCATTACGGCGACAGACACATAGAGGAGCACATTTTACTCTTTCATGCATTTGGTCTGAAATTTGATACATGATTAAAATTTTGACCACCTGTCAAATTTCAATTATTTACCTCGTTGAGATTTTTTAGTTATCATGTTTACATACATAGACGCCACACATGGATACCAAATTTCACCCACCTATCTACTACCATCTTTGAGTTTTCGTGTTCACATAAACACGGACAAACAGTCAGACGCACTAACAGACATAATTCCAAAAATGTGTTTCTCGGAATTTCTATAATGTGGAGATTCATCAAACCTCGAGGATGTATTTTTTGAGATTACCATAAAGTCCGCATTCATACAACGCGGGGAATACACCGTGTTATAGGAAATCAAGTTATACGGACATGCATTATCGGACGAATTCATACAAGTTAAAGCAGGTCTCTAAACTGTAATTGCGCATAATGCTAGTGAGATGCGAGTCAATTTGGAATATTATTTCATTAAAAATAAACAAACTGTTAATATTAATTAACTTGTTTCTAATATATTGTTACAAAGCTATAAAGTCGTTTCCCTGAGATGCTAATCTTGGCGACTTTCCAATAAATTTGGTGACCTTGGCGACCATTTTGGCGACTTGGCGGCAAAGGGATTTTTCTAGAAGGACCTCGAACTTTCAACCCTTTTCTACTGGTTTCATGAATTTTCTAGAGATTACGTCACTTCCTACGTAATGAAGTCACTTCCTGTTGAAAAGTATAAAGGCAAACTCTCAAGCCAAGAAGAGTCAGTTGGAATTTGATCAGCAAGAAAGCTGGTGAGCTAACAAGAAACCTTTGAGCGCTGTGTTGAGATTTATCGGTAATCTCTGTTGTGAATTTTCACTAGTGCTGTGTTAATACTTGTGCTACGTTTCTTTGCTTGGAATATTTGTAAAATAAAGAACTTTAGTTTTTTAATCCCGCTTATTGGATTGCATTCACGTACACCCATGACACCATTTCGTTACAATATAATACCCTTTCTTATACTTTATTCTTTTGTGTAAAAAGAATTGTTTATACATGTGTGATGTTGTTAAATTTTGAATATCAATATTGATTAATCATTACCGAGATTCAGGTCATTAATACACCAGACATTTTCTTAGCAAACTTCGCATCAAGCAAATTGATCATACCATTAAAAGAATTTCAATTTATTCCTTTATCATTCCTAGTACAAATGCGTTGTGTTTTTAAAAGAAATACCCAAGGTTCTAAGAATTTAAAAAATCTTCCAGATTCATGAATACAATATAGTGTATTTTCAACAATGTATAAATAATTTGACAAACACACGATTTTGAGTATTCAAGGCTAACGTTTATTTAAGCAATTTGATTATATATAAAATTTAAACAATACTTTCATGAAATCTCTTGACTATGCTGACAACTCAATGCTAAGACAAATTGTAAAGTTATGACGGGGCCTCACTTCGATAGATACATATCAATGAAAATTAGAACATCTCACTCAAAACTCCAATACTCAACAATGCAATGACACACTAAACACAATCATTTACTAAATCATTTCAATTAATTAAAATCCACTTCAACATTTGTTAGCATTAAACAAAAAAATCTTTCGGAACAAGAATCTGTAAATTCAATTGTATTTTGCAATCTTATCTTAGAAATCTCTCACTTAAATGTTTACACGAATTCATGCCCTAAATCTTTAGCTGAAAAAAACTATCTTTATCATATCCCTTTGTAATTTAAAATTAATTTTTTAAAGCACCTACGAAAGGCGATGACCTTTAAAGTCATTTTATCAATTAAGACCTTTTAAATGTATACAGCAATTAATACATTACCATTAAACCTAGATCTCAAAGCTTTACAATTAATCACTTAAATCCAACTACTGATTAAATTTTAGATATCAGAGTATGACAATTTATTCTATCAAATTCAACTATATCATCTAGAATTTCTAAGACAATTTCATTATTTTAAAATTTTAAAACACCATGATAATTTAGATCGAAACCCTGCTCTCTAGAAAGAAACACACTTAATATATAATTTTAAAGTAAATCCATTTACAAAAAGCATTAGCAAAGATGTACCACTTAAACACAACATACACAACATTTAAATTTAAAATTTTGGAATTTAGCAAGGTGACAACGAGTCCCAAAAATTAACCCTTACTTAAAACATGAGCATAGAAAATATTACAAAAATGCACTCATCCATTTGCTGGAGTTAGGAACACTCAGAGATAGCCGAAGGAGGTCGTTGGTTTATCACAATCTTGGTCAAGATAGTTTCATATCTACAGCTTGAAGATTATCGAGACATCGGAGGGATATGCGTTTAGACAGGATCCTTTGATCACTCCAGTTTATGCGAAGATTATCTGGCAAGCAACACTAATGATGTTTCTAACACTATGCCACAAAGTGAAACGAAATTTTAGCTTCTCGCATAATTGGAGAGGATGTTTGCACATGGGCCAGGCCGACGCATGTTACACAAGGGCTGGAAAGTCAGACACCATCATCCTGGGATGTTAGTATGCCGCCATGTCGAAGCAAGGCTTACCCCCCCGAACCAGTAATGGCAGATGTCAACATTTTTCTTTAGGTTACCACATGAACGCAACTAAAGAGAAGCATTTCGCCTCATTTTTATTTGCATAATTTTTTCGCTTCTTCGCAGCTAATTTCCTAAACTCGGCTCCAGGGCCCTTTCTCACCCTCTCCGTCTAACGAGTCTATTCTCACCGTCTCTCAAATCTCAATTCTCTCCTCTTTTCTTCTCTCCTCCCTTAAAATCCCAAAAATATTCTCTTATAAACAGAAGCTTGGCGACTCGAGATCGCCAAAGAAAAACCTATGCTCCGAGCCTTTTTCTTTTTTGCCACAATTTACTTTCTACAATAACCCTTTTTAAAATTTGCGCCAATCTTACCCTAAACTATAGATACTTTTTGTCGCCAAACAAAAAAAAAAACAAACTTAGTAAGAGACAGGCCACTCCTTCGACATTCCCTAGTGGTCAAGGCTCCTCCTTTGAACGAAAAGGGCCACAAATCTGGGTTCGACTCTTGACCCTACTCATTAAAAATAGAATTAACTTCCCCTCTGGACACAGCTGCAGGGTCTCACAGCATGGGGCCTTCACGTCCTGTCCTTAATGCTCACTCGAAAAATCAAACCCCAGCAAACGACAATTTTCTCATGGGTCTTTAGCTCGAATTGCCAATTAGTGGAGCCTTCAAATCGGTCAAAACAGGACACATCTAGACATCTGCTGCACATTTTTGCAGCTGAGAATCTCTCTCAGATAAACAAGGCAATAACCACCCGTGGGAAAGGAACTTTGTTTTAGAACCCCAGATGTTTTCTAAAAATGTGTAATGCCCATCTTACAAAATTTCTCACAAAGAAGAGGGAAGGGGAACAAATTTACAAATCAGAAGGGACTATTTCTAAAGTACTGTTTCTTAAAACCAGGATTCGAACCAAGAAGTAGTAAGCACATGGCTTTTAACAGTAAAATTCTTCAATGCGGAGTTACGTTAAATTAACTTAAACATTATGTAAATTAAATAAATATGAGAATGAAATGAATTATTATGATTACTTTAAGTAAATAAATTAATTTTAAATAAAACTTGAAAGTGTGACACGACACATGTAAGTGGTGTAGCCGCAAAATAAACAGTGCCGGACCGCTCTAACCTGGGTGACAAGAATCGCGCTATTTTAAGGACGTTTACACTTTTTTAAAAATTAATTTCTTGTAAAAATAAGCAGTGCCAGTGCGTTCTGGCTCCACTGCACCTCTTTGTTTTGTGTACTTTTGTGAGCCTCGTGTTGTATATTTGTTGTTCAAGAGGAGTAACTCATGTTCAATAATAAATAAAAATTGTCTTTAATTAGAAGTTAAATAAAAATAAATACCTCTAATAACTTTAAATAAGTTTACGTATTATTAATTTTTTATAAATAATTACTTTTTATAACTGTCAGCTTCACTATTCATATATAAACAACAGGTAAGGACATACATTTGCTTTTCTAAACAAAAAATCAAAAACTATGTAAAAATGCTAAATTTATCTTGCACGAAATACAGGACTGTATGAGAACTAGCCGCAATTTGTTCGTCGCGTTATTTGAAAATACGTCATACGGGAGTTCACTGTACTTTATCATGTACAATAGAATCTCGATTATCCTGACGTCTATCAACCGAGGTTTCCGTTAACCGAGCCAGTGCCTGAAAATCAACCAATTTGTTTCATTTTTTAATAAATATTGCGAATGTTTCAGAAAAGGGGGTAAAAGTTGGCATTAGAACCGATTTTTACGAGGCGAGGGCATGTTTAAGATCCTTATTGGGAGGTGATCCTGTACAAAGCCAAGAAGCCATTTAGAGAAAAAAAATAAATAAATAAAATCACAGTTCCATTCATAAGCCTTTTTAATAGTGATGTGAGCAAATTCCATTTGTGTTCATGAAAAAATATGACACTCTCAATGAGTCGGAAAGTTTCTTGTTATTGAGAGGTGGAAATTGTTCGATCCTTAAAGATTCAATGGGAAAATGCAGAGGAAACATCGAAAATCAGAAATATTCGTAAAAATTCGCGCTTCTTATCAAATTTGTTTCAAAAAATGCATATAAGAAGTTGGATAAGTAATCAAAGAGTTTGATACTATGTAGTTGTACTTGCGAAATTATTTTTATGATTTCAAATAAGGAACAAATCCTTGCAGAGGGAAAAGAAAACAGGATTTAAAATTTTGTCTCTGTTAATCAAGTTTTCGATTATATCCGAGCTGACTAAAGTCTCAATATCTCAAATAACCGAGCTTCTATTATACTTGCTCATTAACTTTCATATACTCATTTTTGTGCACATACTCCACATAAGAGAAAGTAAAAAATATTCTATTTATTTAACTGTGCTTTAAACAACTCAAGAAACATTTTATATTTTAACCGCTATATTTTCTTCCTTCCTATACACCTAAAACTCATCGAAATAGAGATGCAGTTTAAACACGGCGAATAAAACGTCGGGTTCTCCTCTTTTAACTTTACAGAGCTCTTCTCATAAAAGCAAATTACTGCTGAGCCTTCTTTCAATACCAAATAACCTTTTACTCAAATATTCCAGACCAACCTTAAATCCCCATTCGGGAGTATATCGAAGCTCGGCAACTAACGGACCGTTTTATGACAGCACTTGTTTAGAATCATATACTTAAATGAAAGTCATAAATCTGGTTTTATGGAAAGAAACACGCACTAAAAACAATCATGGTTCGACGGTGAAGCAATGAAATGAGGGAAAAACCCAAGGGTTTAAGGTGACGGCGATACTTAAGGACTTGTAAAGTTTATAAATTGCAGAGTTTTTAAATAATTGTATGTCGTGCGTCTGAATGCATATTATGTTTTATACGTATTATATGTTATCAGTGTGCAGGGAGTGACAAAAAATTTTGTAATAGTGATTTAAACCGTAGTGTTTTGCACTAAAATTTCAGAATTGCTTTAAATAAATACAGTTTGGCTTAGTTTAAGTTATTAGTTAGTTAGACCGATTCAGAATAATGTCCAAGAAAGGGAAAGGCACTTCTGGAAGTAATAATTAGTAATTTGACTTTTCTTTACGAACATACAAATTTCGAGCCACTGGCAATTCCAAAGAACGCCAGCAAAGTCGATAATCGAATCCAACAATTCGATACAAGATACACTGCTTCATAACATAAAGTTTAAACAACCTATACACAATTTCTTATCACAATTTCTTGATTAATAACTAAATAACGTTAAAATAAAATAATATTAATACAGAAAATAAGGAAATAAGAAAAAAGAATACAGGAAGCCTAAATTAACACGGTACAATACAACAAAACAAAAAATAAACAAACAGCACAGTCACGACCAGCATTTATAGGAAGAGTATTTACAATAAATAGTTAAAACATAGAAAAAAATATAATAAAAAATAAAAATACAAAAACTGCATAGTCTGAGAGTCACAGCTGCTATTTAAAAACACCCGAGAGCGCTTCTATGAGAAATCGGTTCAAGAAAAGCAAGGCGTCATGAATCGAGCCATGGATTCCTCAGAATAGTCCAGTCAACGAAGGAAAAAATAGTAACAGAAAATGGTGTAGTTTTGAAATTTGGCACAGTTGTTGGGGGTAGTGTCCTAAACAACGTACTAAAAATCCCCGCCGGTGGGGGGTGCGTGGGAGGTACAGGGGGTTTAAAGGAGGCGTATTCAGTTTTTCTTAAATATCTCGAAAACTATGGGTTCTATAAAAAACACTCAATAGCAAAATTAAACTAAATAACATTTCTTACAAAAAAAGTCCTACTTTGTTTTTGTAGCATTAATAGTTTAGAAGATACAGGAGGATTTAAAAGTTAATATTTCTAAAATTCCTTATTGTAATGGTAAAATCGATTAAAAGTGCCGAATCAACAACACTCATAATAACCTCATGCGTATATAATAATTATACAAGGGTAGTATTGCATGTTTCGGAGAGGGGGTAACAAACCCATTTGATGAACAATTATGCTCCCTTTCTCCCCTCACATATGTTCCCCTTCACAAGTTTCCTTCTACTCGTAGTCCAGTCAACGAATTGTAAATTTAGAAAAAAGGTGTAGTTGTGAAATTCGGCATTCGGCACAGTTATTGGGGAGAGTGCCCTAAACGACATACTAAAATTTCTCGCTGGTGGAGGGTGCTCTTTCTTACAGGGGGTTGAAATGGGGGATTTCTCAGTTTCTCATAAATATCTCGAAAACTATGGATACTAACTAACAAAAATTAATTACAAAGTTAAACTACGTTAAATTTCCTACAAAACCAGTCATAAATGTTTTGTAGAATGAAATTTTAGAAGATACGGGAGGGGGAGGTTTAAAATTGAATATTTCAAAAATTCCTTATTGTACTGATAAAAATCAATTAAAAGTGCTGAAGCAACAACCCTCAGAAAGACCTCATGCCTGTACAATAATTATGCGAGGGTAGTATTGTCTGTTTCGAGAGTAGTGGCGGTATCAGGAAGGGGAGCGACAAACCTATTTGAAGAACAGTCGTGTTTCCTTCCTCCCCTCACGTCCGTTCCCCCTCCACAAGATCCCTTCTACTCAGTCGTTTTTTTTTCTGTTAACGCTCCAAATGAGTGTATTTAGACAGTATAATCTAAATCTACATATCTATACTGAGTTTGATTTAAAAGCTTGCGACCAGTCTGTCACAGTTCGACAGAAACATTTTTTTGCCATTGAAGAAATAAGACCAGGCATGTTCAATTACTAAAATAGAAAATGGCTGCTAAAGGAACTGAAGGTCGCTACAGGGGATGCTGATACTTATATTGTGAGATCTGGGTTAGATAAAGCAACTTCTAATTTCAAACGAAAGACGTAGACCTAGTCGAGTTACTGATTGCTTATCACCACCAGAAAGTAATATTTATTTTATGAAGCCTGCCAAGCGAAAAGTAGAAGCTAAATTATTTTTTACAAGAAAGCTGCAGAAAGAACTTTCTTTTGCGCAAACCATCCTCCTTCTCCGTTCATTCCGTGGCTGCGACATTACACCAGATATTTATAGAAAAAGTAAAGCACTGTAGTTGCATTGTTTAAAAATCAACTAAACCAGAAAATTCATTGCTGACATATTTTATAACCCCTCATCAATACCAGATGATATCTCACAAGCCGGTGAGAAGATGTTCTAGTACAAAGCCATTGCTGATGAACATAATTTGAATTACCGTAGAAATGCAGAATTTCTCAAATCATCAACCAAGATCAAAGCTGTTCTTTCCTCAATTCCTCCAATCAAAGTAGCGGCGAAGCAACACACGTTTAGCAATGTGTTTCTGTTTTGGCACCTTTAATGGTACTTGGACCAAAGGTGCACCTCTAGAAGAAGAGGATGAGTTCGAACTTGATCATATACTAGAAAAACATAGTGAAATTTAATGACCAGCAAGTGTAAAAATGGGTTATGCATATTTTTATGTATGTATGTATATATATATAATATGTTATAGATATATTGTAATAGATACACGCCATTTTGAAATATAAACTTTCTTTCATAAAAATAAAACTAACATTTTCAACCACTTTTTCAAACTGCTATAATATTCTAAAATATTCATCCTAAGAACAATGTGTAGGACTATTTTTATAAAATTTAATTTAGTTTAATTTTTTACTCAAGTTGTTTTCGCTAGGATCTATAGTTTTCGAGATATTTAAGAAAACTAAGAAATCCCCCATTACAACCCCCTATACCCCCTGAGCACCCTCCACCAGCGGGGACTTTTAGTACGTCGTTTAGGGCACTCTCCCCAACAACTGTGCTAAATTCCAAATTTCGAAACTACAACTTTTTTTAAAATTTACAATTCGTTGACTGGACTACGAGTAGAAGGAAACTTGTGAAGTGGAACGGATGTGAGGAGAGGAAGGGAGCATAATTGTTTATCAAATGGGGTTTTTAACCCCCCATCTCCGACACATGCAATACTACCCTTGTATAATTATTATATAGGCATGAGGTTATTATAAGAGTTGTTGATTCAGCACTTTCAATAGATTTTACCATTACAATAAGGAATTTTAGAAATAATAACTTTTAAATCCCCCTGTATCTTCTAAACTATTGTGGCTACAAAAAAAACCCGTAGGACTTTTTTTGGTAGGAAATTTTATGTAGTTTAATTTTGTAATGGAGTGTTTTTTTAGTAATTTTCGAGATATTTAAGAAAAACTGAAAACGCCCCCTTTAAAACCCCTGTACCCCGACGCACCCCTACCGGCGGGGAATTTATTATGTCGTTTAGGACACTACTCCCAACAAATGTGCCAATTTTCAAAACTACACCATTTTTTTCTTCTATTCGGCGATTTTTGGTCTTCGTTGACTGGACTAGATGTAACAATAAACGTAACACGATCACGCTGAGTGATGTTATGTATAGTGACTAAGCAGAAAGAGTCGTATCAGTAACAGGATGTATCCGCGATAGGCTTGTAGTATTGAGAAGGAGTGTTAATCGTTAACGTTTCTGGAGGAAATTGTATATCATTGTTTAACATGTGTAATTTGCTCAGAAATAGTGTGTATACAAAGTTTGTAGACTGATTTTTTTTTATCCTTGTAATGTGTATAGTCTTCAATGACGTTTAAAGCTTCGGAAGGCATTTGTCACCCTTTGTTTTTTCTATGATTTTCTATTGCTTCTGTACGTTTGATATTTCCTTTTATTTTGTCAATGCTATTTTGAATCACCCTGCGTCAACGCATGGATATATAAAGCGATTCTAAATGGCACCTATTAACGTTAAGTATAGGTCAGACATAGTTTGGCATACGAACATATAGGTAGAAACGTCATCTGTGCGTCTCACAGGGCGTTGTTATGCGCAAAGTTAGTTAACTAACAGAAACAATCCTAATTCTGTCAAAGATGTAGCAAAAGTAGAATGAGGTTACTCTATAGAACATTGTTATAGAACAGTGTCGAAATAGGAAACATGAAGTTAGTATTTATGGAGTAACTATGGAAATGTGAGCGCAACGGCGTGTTTGTGTTGTGAAAAATATTCAAATAAACACGTTCCCTACAGGAAACTTTTTTAACAGAACCTGCTTAAACCAAAGGTTGTGTGAAACTAGATCTTTCACAGTCAGAATCCACTGTGGTCAAGTAGGGTCAAGTAATTGTCATCAAGTAGGGTCAATACTTCAATTGTCATCAAGTTGGATGAATACTTGATCTGGATTGATTCCAATGATGATTTAAAGGTATGATTCTTGATGAAATAAAATCCTTGGTGCCGTTCATCCCCTCGACATTTAACCCTTTAACTGCGGATGTGATTTATAAACCACATATATAAGAAAGCTCACGGAGTCAAAGGGTTAAATCACTTTAAGTCCTTTGGTAAGTGAGCCAATGTGTCTTTTTTAAAAAAAGAAGAGAAATCCAATCGTTTTGAGCACATTTAGTAACACTATTCACACATTTTTCCATGAATCTGTTTTGTACAGCAAGTCGAAATTCAATTATTTTTAACTTCTTTTATTGTTAGTGCAAACACACGACGTTTCCTCCCATATGTTTCCTGTGCAAAACAAGTTTGTTTTAGTACGCCTGACTATTCTTGGAGTTTAACGGAATTGTTTCTAACTTCCCTGTATATGTATTAGTAAACATACATATATAATTTGTGTTCCTTCTTGCTAGAAGTGCCATTCTTGATTCTAAAATATCTCTGAAATTTCTGTTATAACAAATTTCAGCTGTAAATTGAGATTTCACGTCATAGAATTTTTAAAGAAGAAAAATTCATTTAATTCAAACATTAATAAACCACACTGCAGAATCATAAGTTTACATAGTGTTTCACTGTCAAACGAAGATATTTTTATAATTCATTGATCCATTTAATATCTAAAATAAGTATTGTATTGATGTAAAAATTCTAATTGTAAAAATCAAGATATATTGAATCAGCTTTCGACATTTTCATTAATTCATCTGAATTATAAAATTTTAATATTTATCATTAATTGCTTGTGTAAAAGCTATTCAAATTGTATACACATTTTTTGGTACTCCCTGTTTTTTGAAATATTTTACCGAATAACCTTCCCTAGTTTTGGTGATTAGTTGTATTAAGTAAACTCGATAAACGATAAAATATTTGAATAATTCACGAAACATGTTCCATTTTCATCAAATAATCTCAAACGCAGTTACCTGACAGTTGCCAACACACTTAAACCAAATCTTCACCACCAACTATCAGCTATCTCCAATCTACAGTAAGTTAACATCTAAAATTCTCAACGGCTTGCAACTCAATCTTCACTGGAAATTAGATTACCAACTTTTTAGTATGCAGGGATTTCGGGAAATGCATCTTTAATTCCAAAGCAGCATTCTCGCGGCATACACCTGATTTCCCTGCGGCTGGCCACATGCGTTTCGTTATTCCTAACTTCGTTTTGCAGTGTCTGCAGTTTGAGGTTCTTTTTGAAAATGAAAATTGACATAAATTGGATAGCGCGCCTGTGCTGACAGTGCACGCTTCGGGGCGTTTGACTGTCTTTTTTCCCCTTTTAATTTTGTCTCTTGAAGAAAGAACATTGAGTTCAATTCATGCTCACAGGATTAATAACCCTCTGTTAGTCGCTCGATCCGACAAATACGCATTTTGTCTGCATCACTTATTAGATTTTTACGCGTTACAACTGAAACATTTACATTCTTAATCAGAATAATTTTTACATTTTTAAAGAAAAATATTAAAACCGGATGAACATATCATAGAATAGATTTTATATCTGCAAGATACATTGCGACCATTTAACCTTTTGACTACGAATTTAAAAAATAAAATTTTATCCAATTTTCTATGTGTAATTTTTAAAAAATTTTCTATATGTAATTTTTTTAAATTCAATTTTCTATGTGTAATTTTTAATATTTTTTAAATCCAATTTTATATGTGTAATTTTTGAAATCCAATTTTCTATGCGTAATTTTTTAAATCCAATTTTCTATGTGTAATTCTTTTAATCCAATTTTCTATGTGTAATTTTTTAAATTTTTTTAATCCAATTTTCTATGTTTAATTTTTTAAATTTTTTAAAATCCAATTTTCTATGTGCAATTTTTAAAAATTTTTTAATCCAATTTTCTATGCGAAAGAAGATTATTTGAAGGTTTTTTATTTACCCTTCAAGCGGATTTTAAACCAAAGGCTGGGACATAATAGTTTCCAAGATGGTAATCAAAAAACATTTTTATGCACGAAACATGATTATTATTAGTTATTGCAAAAACTTATTTGTATATTTACAATATTTCATAAATATTACAGCAAAAAAATGTGTGTTGCTTACCAGTAGATCAAAACTATCGAACACATATGAACACATGAAAAGTCTTCAGAAAACAATAGCTTTTATAAGGAAAAATTGGCTGTGCCATCTAGGTGACGAAAGATGAAATGTGAATAATTTTTCTTATTCTACAACTGCAATGGATTTCGAAACAATTTTTTATGCCGGCAATAATTTTAAAATGTGAGTGGGGCATATAAGTCCCGTTAGTAGTGAAAGGGTTATGAATGAAAATAATTGCGCCAAGAAGAGAGTTAACCCCTTACCTGACAAGGTGTCTGCCCCGTGCATCGAATGACAGAATTTTTGCTATTTAAATCAGTAATTAAGCCAAAGTAGCAATTCATTTTAAATACAAAAATCACTTGGACACGCTTAAAAGCCTCAAGTATCCTTTACCACCTTAAATAGATTGAAATAAAAAAATTATCACAAATTGGTGGTGTCATCTAATAAGGAGGTTAAATAAAATCGTAGGGCAAGGGGTTAATTTAACCCTTAAAGGCCCAGTATTGTCTTTTATGCAACGTACCCAATTTTGTCTTCTAAAATCTTGAGAATAAGGGGTCTATTCTGGTACCCCGGTTGGGTTGGATTCCGTTGTTAACGTGCGGAACCCAACCCAACTCCCAACCCAACCGGGGGTACCAGAATAGACCGCTAAGGCTGAAGATCTAATGCCTGTTGTTGCTAATAGGATACGTACTGAAGCTTTTATTAAATAAATTTACAACATATAGATGGCAGCCTGAGCGCTGATAAAAAATAAAAACGTTGTAAAAAATAAAAATAAATGGATGTTTTTCGCTTGAGGCAGGATTTTTTTAGCTTCGTTTTTTTATTCTATAATGTTGAAGGAAATTCCTTAACCGTATTATTATTTACTAGCTGTTACCCGCGACTTCGTGCGCGAAGAATTTGAATTACTAAATTTTTTAAATTCACGAATGTAAATGTTTCGTTACATGTTGAAAGGGGAAATTAAAAGTTTCGACGCTTGGTAATACATAATTTGACGACTAACAGGAGTGTATGCTTTTATAGTTAGGTAATTTGTTTATCTATGCTAACACATTTTTGCCTACGACGTTTTTTTGTTTTACGTTTTTTGCACGGATATAGAGGTTTCATAGTCTGGACACACGTGAACACGCCACATATAGTTGATAGTTAAAAATATGGTTTTTCCAAATCTACGCCTGCACCTTTGAGTGTCCGGCCCTGAGTCTGCCAAATGCTAATTTTAAAGGGAATTTTTACCTTTTGAACTTGGATGGTAAATCCTTCGGTATTATCGGAATCCGTGAAATTAAAACACTCTCTCGTTTTTAAACACTCTCACGATGTTTGGACCTAGATGTGCAATTTGCAACTGTGCGCAGTCTCGGTACATCGAGGTTACGTATCAATAGTACTGGCACACCGACTTTTAATCTCATCTTGTCGGAAGGTACCCCTGACAATTCTAAGGACTTGAAGAACTTGTTATCTGTTATATGAAGAAGTTGATGTTACTTGTTATTGCCCATTAGCGCATCTACAGGTAGATATTCTGTAATACCTCCCTCCATTTGTGACATATTTTTATTTTATTTATCTGACCTAAACTTTCATTAATCAGTGCCAAAATTACCAATTCAACAACCATTCTCTATTCCTCATATATTCTCCGTTACTGTAAATTATCTTATTATTTATAAAATCTGGGGAATATACCATCCATCATGCTATATGTCATCCACTTCTACCATTCAAAAGAATACATAAAACAAAATACTATATCTTCGCACATTTTCCTTTAGTTATAATTAACATTAGTTTCTAAATTCTAATCTAAAAACTCTCGCAGCTATACCATATCTATCAATAGATTTCTATCCCGACGTCAATTTATCGACAGCTTCTTGAATAAAATCTAATATGGAAAAGATACAAATATAAATAACTGAAATTAAATAGACTGCAAACTCGAAAAATGAAAATCAAGCGTCGAGTTGAGTAATTTCAGTTATTATTCCATAAATAAATTATTTGTTTATTTTCTCAGAAAGATCACATAATCGCGGTTTGCTTTATGATCACGTGATGTTTGACATTAAAAATAAGTTATTCCACGTGTAGTTTGGCTGTGAAAGCGTAACAAACAGACACACTTTCTCATTTAATATATTATTAAGGATTTATTATTTCTTAGGAAACGCTGGTAAAAATGACAGATGATATGAACTGCAGTGATTTTTTAATCTAAGTAAATAAGCTTTAGAATTCTTTAAGAACCAATGAAAACATTGCCAAACGATATTAGAAAAAAAATAAACAGAAAAAATAATGGCAAGGTAATTACACCGTTGCCTAGCAACTCATCAGTATCAACTCTAGTATCATTAAATTTGATTTATTTTAAAATCGTCTGCGTGTCAACTTTTTATTAAATTTTGAAAAATTAATAAAAATTGTATGAAAAATGTTACAGATATAAAATTGATATCATTAAAAAGGTAAAAGTTTGAACTTTAAGATGGTATAAAAATAATTTTCGGGGGATAATTTGCTCCGAACTTACAGCGGAAAAACGGTTTCGGTTACTTTTTAATTAACTTTTGCGCTTTAAAAAGTTGACAGTAATCTTACCCTAGTCTTAATTAATAAGTGTGCGAAGTTTGGTTGAAATCAGTGCCGTGGTTTAGGAGGAGATGTGGAACATAGATACATACATACATACAAACATACATACCCACAATGACTTTTATTTATATTAAGATTAAGATTTATCGGTGTTTGTTATTATAATTTCAGAAAGGAATTTTTTTTCCGAAATAAAGCCCAGTGTTGTCGATAGGTAACAAATTGTTTTTTAGCCATAAACCATACTTAAAACAAAATAGGATTTTTTAAAGTATTTTTTCCATCTTTAATCCAAGAAATGAAAGTCGAAAAACAATTTAAAATCATTTTTTTAAATATTGGGCTTTTAAGGCTTAAGAGTTCAGATTCTAATTTTTAATCTACTGCGCATTTAGCAATTGGTGTTTCTTTTCCTTGCCGTTCTTTTGAAATTTCAATTAACAATTTTAAATTTCGAACATTAATTAAGTTCTCTGAATTTTATTATTATTTAACGGTTATTTTTAATTTCATTTAAATCGTTATTGTTAAAGTTTTGTTGTTTTTAAGCTTTGCCTAATTTATTTAACTCTCTGACTGCATAAATGTTTTGAATAACTATTTAGATGCAACGCTTTAAACCATTTTTAAATGCCGTTGAACAAAGCGAAATGTTATTTACATGCAGAGCTTTATAAGTATAATATGATTCAACGTTTTAAAAGCGCTAAATAAACCCATTAGCTTGCGAAAATAGCAGGATGCAGTTGAAACAGACGAACTTCCAACCCGTGGAAATCGCGAGATATACAGTCAGAGGTTTAATATCGTTTTCTGTTTACATTAGAATCATTATTGCTTGCTAACACTATTAGAGTAAGTGTAATCTAAACTCTAATATTAATTTCTTTGAACTTTTAATGTATTAAGTTAATTTCACTTAAAATATTTATTAGATTGCTTTATACATTTAATAAGATGATAAATAGGTATACCAGGAAGTTAGAAAATATTTTAAGGTTGAAAGCGGAACACAGTAATGATGAACACCGTGATGAAGGCTAAAAAATGTTTTCGGATTCTCACAGTCTATGGTTTTTCTAACACAGGATTCTTAAGAACTTCAAACAAGATTTCGCACGACAATCATCTTTATTAAACGGTATATCTTACAAAGTTTTCGAAGATGTAACATTCTCTTCATTTCTCTAAAATACAACTGCTAGTGTGATGTATTTCAGCATAATATGATGAATCGTGGCGCCTTCTTTATCAAAAATAATATATTTATTGGACGTCTACCACAGCACAAACATGAAAAACAAACACATATACTTACATCACAAACGTTACATCACTGACTTGCATCGAGTTCCATGTTCAAAAACATTATTCTTTTCCGTTGCTAGGCAACGTTAGCAAAAGACAAATATATCGTTGCCATACTATTTTTATAATCTTCAGAAAAAAATTATGAAAAACGATATTTTTAAATTAATTTCTTTTATGACCAAACAATTTTTTAATCTAATTAATTTCTTTCTTTAAATATTTTAATAATTCTACAAATATATGTTTTTTTATTCGTTACGACTATCACACTAGTGTCAAAATAAATATCCTTATCATAAAAAGAAAATTGGTCATTGAATATCAAACGTCGATTTAGTAGCGTTTGATAAATTCCTTTGTGTTTAAAACTGTATGATCTGCTTGAAACTGAGTCTTACAAAGTTTTCGAAGGCGTAATATTATTTTCAATCCTCTAAAACACAACTGTTTATGTCAAAATAAATCGTCTTATCATAAAAAGAAATTTGTTAAATGAATATCAGACTCCAATTTAAGTAGCGTTTGAAAAGTTACTTTGGATTTTATTTTACATTATAACAAGGCATCACTCAAAGATTTCATCTTAATTGCCAACATTCCTTGATCATTTAAGCCCCTCTCCAATCATTACATCACTGCTTCTCTCTGGTTGAGAAAAAAATAAAGATTCGTAGAAACTTTTACGATACCTTCCATTTCCCCCCCAAGATTATGATGAACGCATATTAAATAGCAAATTCCCAAAAGATATGAAAGAAAATTTCTTATTCCATTTCTTTACAACTTTTCCTCATTTCTTTTATTTGATGGGTCATTTGTAACTCTGATCGAAAGAAATAACTCAAGAAATAAATCAACGAGTAGGGACATTACTTTTGAGAAACGGATTAAAAGTTGGAGTGCTTTTTCGGAAAGACTGAAGAAATATGTAGATAACAAAAATGGATAAATAATCCGCAGTATAAAACTGCATATTAATTATCTACTAAGTTGGCGTAGAAGGAAAAAGTTTTTTTCGAAATGAAAATAGTTTCATCTCAAAAGTTTCATATAAGTAGTTGAAAAACTCTCATTAAAACATCAAAGTACTTAGTCAAAATTAGGCATGCTGTATTCTATCCTTTGTGCTTTTTTTGCTTAATCAACGTTTAAATGTTTTGAAAAGTTTGTGATATTATAAATTATTATCAGATTTCTAAAAATATTAATTTTGCTAAATATTTAGAAGATGAAAGAATTATTTTATTGAAGTTTCAATTTCAATCAAGATTGTTTTAAGTAATTACGATTTATCGTTGCTCGTTGATATTCTTAACGATTTTTTAAAAATATCGGTTATTGATCTTTGATCTTCTTAAAATAGGTTGAGGTGATGTTGTTTCGCTTTTTACTTTTAACAATATTATTTTCTAAAGAGTTTATCAGTTTTAGGTGAATTGTCGTCTTTCGAGAAGACTAATTATTTGAGATTTTAGATAAATAAACATAAAGCTAACAGTAAGACAAGAAAAGCGGAAAATCAACGTTTGGACTGTGTCAAATACTCATAAAAGTTTGTTGTGAGTATTTGACATTTGTGATTTGCTATGGCCAAGAAATTCGAAGTTTTGAAATAAGTTTATGGGTTGCAATCCTAAGTTCGTTAACCCTAACCCTGTCCCCTGGATGGGAGAGATTGTATCAACCCGCCTACAGTCTCGATCTTGCCACATCAGACTTTCATCTCTTTCCAGCATTGAGGTCAGCACTATCGGGACTTCACTTCTGAACATGCTCATCAAACTGGCGTTAAGGCTGTGAAGAACTTCCTTCAATCGCTGGGCATTGATTTTTACCAGGATGGTTTCTTGAAATTGGTTTCACGGTACGAGAAATATATCAATGTCGGTGGAAAATATGTAGAAAAATAGCTAAAAGTTTGTTTTCTTGTTATGCCATTGTATGTTTCTCTTTGTAATAAATCTTTCTTGTGAAAAAGTATGACGAAACTTACTTTCGGAACGTCCCTCGTATAACAATTTTTAAAGATCTTTATTTGAATATTTTTTTTTCATTTATTCGGCATAAACTTACCTTTAAATACTAAAATAAATAATTAAGTAATGATACAAAATACTTTGTCTTTTAATCAAACCTATAACCGTTGGAAGAGAAAACAAAATAGGGAGAATGATTTCTAAAAATTGTCAATTTTGAGATGAATCTTGTTTTGTGATTCATTAGTTTATTCAACTTTTCATGACACAGGAATGTTGGGAAAGTAAAAAAAAATCTCGACAAAATTTTTAAAAGTAAACGAGTGGATGAAATATAACTTTTAAAAATGATTGCTTTAAATCTAAAACTACACGATGAACGAAATCGCATATAAAATAATATATCTCACTTAAATAAGAGAAATCATTTTTATGTACTTTTATTTAACTCGACTTATTTTGTATTCGGAGATATCATTTTGTAATCGATTTTTCACTTACTTCCTGATGCTCTACTGCTTGAAAATTGTGTACACTTACGAATTCTTGATGAAAACGCATTGCTTCAATATCTACAGAACTTAATTACTGTTAAGTATTTAGTTGGAGGAATACGCGGAGTCGAATAACTTGTAATTAAGCATGCAATATTTGAACGTCCTTTTTATTCATGAAGGACACGGACATTAAGTCAGAGACATAAAAATTACACAAAGAATAACAAACAGCGTCTGAGCGTGCGCACAACCACGCAGGGTGGCGCCACCTACTCAGGAGATTCCACATCAGATTATGAGGGTAAATGGGTTGATGATGTAATTAAACCAATTATAAGTTAATCGATGAATTGTATTAAATTTGATTTTGTCCGAGTAGCATCACCTACTAATGAATTTTAGAAAAAATTAATTTGTAGATTGCCATATAGTGATTTATAAATTAAAAAATGATTAAAAAGAAGATTCTACTTTTCCACACATTTTTGTTCCCCAATAAAATTGCGTCTTTAAAAATTGTTTTTATTAAATTTATTTTATATTCTTATTAAATACTCCTTGATTTTCTGATTAGCGAATGTCTTTTAACATTATCGACAGCACCAGAGTCCCATGTTGCGGATAATTCAATTAAACATTTAGGTCAATTACATGTCAAACGGGACAATTTTTCCTCTCGAAGAAATTTTGACAGTTAGGAAAAGTTCGAGAGAAAAATAATGATTCCTAGGCATTTAGTTTATTAGGCCCTTGATTGGATAATGCAGCTGTCTTCTTTTAATGACAGACTGACATTTAATTATTATTAGTTTTCTTCTAATATACTTATTCGGTATTCTTGCCGTTATCCTTGCAAATAGATCTTGCCTGTTACCCTGCAAGGAATTAGGGTGAAAAAGAATTTCTTCGAAAGTATGCTTAATCAAATTGTGATGAAAAATATATTTATAGACTAAGCGATTTAGATGAAGATTATATATATATATATATATAAATATATATATATGGCATACTAAGTGGTTTTAATATGATATTTAATGAAATGATAGAGATAAGAAAATAATCATTAACTTGCTAAGTATAGATTTTATTACCTTTCTTGTTCATTAGCATCATTTATTATCCTACTCAGATGCAAAAGTAGAAAATTTGACATTAAACAGTAAGACTGATCATACTGGAATGAACTATTTTTCTGATATTCCTACAGAATTAAACAGCGGAGTTAAAGTTCTATTTTACAAAAAAAAAAACCCTACTTTATTAAAGGAAGTAATTTAATCTATCAATCAGAATCGGCATAACTTGTGTCCCTTCAGTGTGATTTCATACCAAAAACGTGTTGATTTACATATTGGTGTATTAATTTAGACTCTCATAACTTTTTTAGATTGTCTCCCAGTTGAAAAATTAATCTAAAATTTGATGCAGATCTTCGATTTCCACATGTCAAGTTTGATACAGATCTTCAATTTCCACATGTCAAATTTCGTCTATATATCTCGTTGCATTCTTGAGTTATCATCTTCATTTATACTTATACTGTTTTCACTGGGAATAATTGAATCAGGAGTTTGAAGAAGGGAACATGCGCCAAAAATTTGAAACGCACATAACGCGGGTTTTCATATAGATGTTTATTAATGCTGTTCAAAAAGGAACCAAAACCAGTAAGTATACCACTAATGTAAATAATCTTACATAAAAGTTTGGTTTATCAAAAATAAATAAGAAAAATAGGAAGGATTTTTTAAAAAAAATTTTGCATAGAGAACAATTTTCGGATTTCTTCTCTTCTTCAAATTATTGTGCCTCAATTAATAAATTTCGTTCTTCATTTTTGGCATTTAATATAAAGGAATAAAACACTAAAACTCTTTTATTTAGTGTTGTAGTGTTGCAGCATTGTAACAGGAAGTTCACAATTAAAGAAATACCTTTAATTAAATATAAACTATAATGTATCCCTTTTCAGGATTCCTTAGTTTTTCTACAATATTTAGAAACGAAAGCTATCATTACAGTAGCAACTATTATACGTCAGGAGATTTTCGATAAACGAGTGCAACAATTTTGTTTTGTTATTAATAAAAACTAGATTTAAAAATAATTTTAGTCTAGAAAGTTCGTAAAAGCAGTAGCAGTAAGCTGCCAAAATGAAGAAATACTACTTTCCCTTGAATTACCTTTCCAATATTCAACTGTAAACTTTGAATGCAGACATCAGAAGTGCCATTCTTCCACACAAAGCCATTTGCAGAAAATTCATATCCAACCAAAGAGGGCCAAGAAGATATTCAACAGGCTGATGCCGCTCAACAGATTTCAAACGTGGGGAGTAAGACGCAATGGATCGGAAAAGAGTGAAGAAAGTGGGACGAAACGGTGCAGACCCCTTTCAACAAATTGGGGACGAATGTCCGCAAAAGGAATTCCACGCATCATTACCCGCAACCGTCATCAGTCAAAGAGACCGCCAGAATGATCGGAATTGATTGAACCTGGCGGCACATTTCTTGGGCGGGAAAGGAGTCACTTGATGCACTCGCATGACAAATGTCTCAATTCGGACAGCTCTTTATAGAAACGACTTTTTTTGGTTAGATATAGAATTTCTGGAATTGATTATAAAATAAACATACTATGTCAAATGTCTCAATTCAGACAGATGTTCGTATAATGTTTTTTTAGATATAGACATTTTGGTAATTTATTATAAAATAAATACTGTAGAACCTCGGGAATTCGAACCCCAGGAATCCGAAATTTTGGAAAATCCGAACATCTGTTTTCTGATTTTCAGAAAAATTTCAAAAAAAAATTTAAAAAATTTGTATTAACAAAATGAAGAAAAATTAGAATTAAAAAACAGGAACAAAGCTAATGCTTATTCCTAACTTAAAAGAAATATTTGAATTGGTATTTAAGAATGAATACAGCACCTTTATTAGTAGAAACAAAATAGGTCATCTTTTTTCGATGTAAGAAACTTAACCTACTTGACGATGCGAATCGCAGGACCTCTTTTCGTACTCTTTCACAGAGAACCCAAAGTCAATACTCTACTGCATTTTGTATATCAAGAGTATTTACTGAATTTCCCGGAATCCAAACAGAGGTCAGCCCCAATTCGTACAAAATCCCGAAGTTCTACTGTATCGTCGCTTAATGATCAATACCACCTATCTCATTTTTTCGAATTTTGCAGAAAGAAGAATAAAATTCAATTTTTCGCAATCTATATCGAATATGGCGGATATTTTTTTCACATCGGTACGTATTTCAGTCTTCTTCTCATACCGGCTTGGGAAAAAAAATCAGAAATATTCGTTATTCGTTGCGAGAAATTCAGTTATTTCCTTTTGAAGAATTTAGAAAATTGAAGTTGGTGGTAATTTTTGAACAAAGTTGAACAATTGAATTTTGAATAATTTTAGTTACTTCAAAGACTTACTTAATGTACTGCTATGATCTTTTACCTAGCGAAAAATACAAAGGTTCTTTCAGCAGACTATTTCTGTTCTAACGTTGCGTGATACCCCAATAGTGAAAAAACTTTTTTAATTAATGGGAGCAAATATTTACAGAATGCAGAATAAGTTAAACAACTAAATAGTTTAATTCAATAATTGTATGCTTGCATTTGACACTTACATTTAATGGAGACATGAGTTTAAAATGCGTCAGGGTAGATATTAATGACACAAATTTTAACTATTTTATTTCGATTCAACTTGTGCACTCTATTAAAAAAATGAAATTAGAGAGAAGTTTATGTTGGAGTTTTAACTGAAATGTCTTATAGCATACCAAATAATATTTAAAAAAAACAAAGAAACCAAAAGAAAAATTAAACCTGTTATATCTTCATAATTAAACCATTAATCCGTCTACGGTTGCTGCCAGTTTCCCAACACACATCCATTAACAATTGATGGAAATGGTAATAAACTTCACGTGCTGATATTCTTCTCGTAAAAACCCGACTCTTTGTTACATTATTACATTTCATTATGCTTTAATAATTACCTTACAAATACTTTTGTTTGCGCTCACCAATGCGTGTAGAGTTTCGCCAACTAACTCGCATTTGACACGAAAATCGATGGAACATTGCAAAGAGACAGCATCGTTAAGTCGCCATTTTCCATGATTCGAAGAATTTATTCGGTTCATATATTCGCCCAGTATTCGTGGTTGGTACTATTGGAATACGATAGCAATGTTTCATTTTTATTGATAGCTTTCGATGAAGTATGGCGAATCCACGCAGCATCAATAAAGCCACTAACGATGCATTGCCTGAGGAAACTCTACGTAATCTTCCGTACAGTTATGAGTTATTGCTGGAAGTCTACAGCACCAAACTGCAGCCGCTGGGAAATTTTCTGGGATATTTTTTTACAAAGCTATGATGACGTCTCCTTTGGACTTCGGTCTGGAAGCTATTGTATGGTAATGGGATCTTTATAAAAGTGTTTTGGGAGATTTAAGAAAATCGGTTTATTTGTTCGATATATTTATCATAATTATGTTATTTTCGGAACGCAATGAAATCAAGTTACATTCATCTTTCAATTGTTCTTTTTTCCCCCACCAATTTCTGAAAGTCCTCATATGGCATTTTTTATACAGATGTATGACTTTTATAGCAAATTTGTTTCTATATAAGCAAGCAAGAGTTAAAAAAAATCATAAATTGGATAGATATGATAAACAAAACAATAATGTTTATATTACTGTCAATACAACTTTTTACTACTTTGATAAATAGGTTATTATGCATAATAACCGGATCATTATACGGTTATTATGCATAATTACCGGATTTTTTATGCGGCTATTATGCATAATTACCTCTGTGATTACGTATAATAACCGCTTATCAACATTGACCGTAACATTTATATCACAGTACACAGCAAAGTGGAAACATAACCCTAATCATAATCTGAGTCTACTAACTTCTAGGAAGCTAAAGATACACTCTGCCAAGTTCTTACCGTCGTTTAGTTTAGTTAGGTTAATTTCCTGTCTTGAAGTTTAACAAGGGCTCTTTTGGGACGGACGCCATCATTTTGAATTATGGTCAAAGAACGTCTCCCCAGCCTTAAATCCACTCTCCAAATCTACATGCCACACAAACAAGAGCCAGGTCGCATACAGGGCAAGGCTTCGATGGAACAGGGCATCAAGTCCACGATCCACCTATGTTTGGACAAATCCTAAATATTACCATCAGGTCACAGTGGCTCAAGTTCTTACAATAATAAGAAATGGATAAAACGCTTGCTCTCTTATATCTGGGCCGATAGTTTGTAATAGGATTTCCTTTCAGTTATCTACTAAGTAACTTTGTTAAAGCCCATTCACACCTAAAGTACCCGTTTGAATGCCTCTAACTATTATAGATGGTGTTCAGTAAGCTCCTGGTGGACTTTGAATTCTTTTAAATCACAATGGTCTTATCTCCCGGAGATGGCAATTTATCTGTATCTGTTTGTATTAGAAACTTAGTTTATGTAGTTCGAAGGCAAATAACTGTTCTCAAGGTGAAACATTACCAAGGCGTTTATAATTTAGACCTGCTTAGAGTTCCACTGTTTGGAGAAAAGAGCGAGTATTTCGGTCAGGTTTGTCAGATTAATAATTAGAACCAAACAATCATTTAACTGATTTCTGATATTCACATGTTCAATTTACTAAACGTTAACAGTATTAAATAGTTAAATAGTGAGAATTCATTTTCTACACATGAGATTTTGAATGTATTCACGCTGGAGAGTTATATCTGAGAAGTAATTAACTTATAAATAAATAATATTTGTCTTCATTTATAAAGTATATGTAAAAAGCAGTGAGATTGTTCTTTTCGAGGATATTAAAACGAGACGGTTGTAAAATGAAGATAAAGGAAACAGTAGAAGAGAGGAGTATAGGTGAAAATACAAAAAGATCAGAATAGTACCAATTTCTGATTTTTCCTAATCGTAGATGGTTATTGAAAATAAACAGTCAAGCCTTAATGCCCCAAATGAGGCATAGAAACGTCCTTTTCCTCTATTTGTGCGTCATTTTATTGTTCACTAGCAGTACGCGCACGGCGTTGCCCGTGGAATCAGGACTTTAACAAAATGAAAAAAAAAAAGAAACGCCCACAATGACATGAAAAAGTTTTGAAAACAAAATCAAAACAAAAGATACACATTTTTTGATTTTCCTGCTTATTTTTTTTTCACGCTACAGTACAGAGTACGTTAATCCAAAACAATAAAACAATATCGAAATATAAATCAAATCCGAAAATAATAATCGAAGTAATTCATTCAGATGAAGGTCATGACGTATCCTACGCGTCGGCCAATCAAAATTGGCATCAACGTTCCGAAGAAGTGCCGCTTTTGGAACTCGATCGAGAAAATAACTCGCAACGGCCCAGAAAAAAATTAATTTTAAAAAAACGATAAAAGATATTTTAACCATTCTTGTTTTAAATCCGACAGAACCGTTCTAGTTATAAGCTAAAAAAATTGAAAATAATAGTGTTATTAGAAAGTCGGATGCAGCAAATTTAAAAACAAAACTAACATTTAGATAGCAAAACTGACTATTTTTTTAAAAAATTCTCAAAATTCAGTAAATTACGTTAGAAATTCAAAACTAACTTCATTAGAACGGAAATCGCGTGCTCTTTCCGATGGTGTATCTATTTTTGTCGTACAATTATTCGAAACCAATCTATTGAGAAATTAGTGCGAAAAATCAACCAAAACAACACAAAACATTAAATAAAAAAAATTCTAGATTAAAATTTAAAATTTCGGCTTCGAGGTGCATTCAGTCACCATTACGACTACCTGTGTGCCAAATTTCATGGCTGTAAGTGCGATAGATTCGTCTGGACATCGCAGACAAACACACACACACACACGCACGCACACAAACATTGCCTTTTATATATATTAGAGATAGTAAGTGAATACGAGAACCATATTGAGTTTCTCTGAGCTGCAGAGAGAAACAGTTCGAATAGTTTTTTAGGATGTAATTAACAAATGGTTTCTTTTTACCTGCATAATACAATACAGATATCAGCAAGGAAAAGATTCAAACAGTTACAACATATGTTACGAAAAAAATAATAAATAAATTTTTGAAATATTTGCGGAGGATGCTGCAGATTTGCAACCTAATGCACGAGCCACTATTGGCAAGGATACTCACTCTTACTAGTTCATTTAAGTTACTCAATAAATCAATATTATGAAGTAATCATTAATACAGCTCACTCATCACTGCCCAAGGCTTATCATATCTGACAATTACGAATAAATTTAAGCAATTCAATAAACCAATGCAGAGGAATTTGGCTAAAAGCGTTTTTAATTCGAATTCGCCAGTAATTGAATTTTTTCTCTCCTTATAATGTTAAAATATTATCTATAATTCGAGTTTATTTTGGTTAAATTGAAATCAAAACTAAAATAAAAATGTTAATAAATTTATTATTTCTGAGTTGTTTTCGTTAGTTAAATACGTCCGCACCTCTCGTTCTCAAGTATCGTAGTTGAATAATTTTTTTACTTGAAGATTTTACTGATGTACTCAATTAAGAAGGCAATAAAAAATTTCCTACTTTCTTAAAAATCTTTGAGCAGGTTAGGCGTGAATTGTATCGTTTATTTTGAAGGGTTTTTGTGCTATTGGTGTAGTTAAAGTTCCGTATACTGTTTATTGAAATTACTTTCCTTCTAAGGAAATAAATATTTTTAAAATTATTAAATTATTTTTATTCATAATTGATATTATTTTATATATTAAAATGATTTATTGTTTACTTATTAATCATGTTAAAAATATAGCTTTACTGTCATTTTTAGTTCAAAAATTGTCGTTTTCTCTAGCTGGATACACACTTTAGTCCAAGTCTTTCTTAATTAGAATTTTCGGACAATTCGATTTGAGCGTCAACATTTTAAAGTTCCACTTCATTATGAAGTAACCATAAATAAAGTCCACAGCTTATCATTTCTGACACTTGGTGAAGGTTACCAAATTTGGACCACCGAAAGAGAAGCAATTTCAATCAAAAATAAGTAGTACAATTTTTTGTAGTTTATTTAACTTCAGAAAAGCGTAATTAATTCTCTATTAAATGCACTTTAATGTAGGAAAAAAGCAGCTTAAAAATTTGTGTTATATATTCAGTTAAAGATTTCTCTTGTTCTCTAACTCCAACCACGTAGCCCTTTCTCTTAAAAATGATTTCAAACACCGCACATCATTACAATATTTGCCTGTTTTACAGCCTAAATATTTCATAGGATTGAAGTTTTGATACCGTTCAAATTTGGCAACTTCTTATCATTTCTAACACTTATATATGAATTTAAATAATTCAATAAATCAATATTATCAAGTAAGCATAAATAGAGCCTCAGGTTTTATAATCAAATTCGGAAACCGTAAACAAATACAAATTCACGCAACCAACCAACTGCAAATACTATTTCCAATAAAATGTTACTTAGCATTGGAAAAAGCAATTTAAAATAGGAAGTAGGTTATTACCAAAAGAAGTCGGAATAAAAGTTTACTTTAGATTGAAGTACGGTTTTCCTCATATATTAACGTTTCTTTTACAATACGGTGACTTTGATAGTGTTTCCTATGCGAACCATCTTTTTCCAGATGAAGTAGCACACCCACAAAAAAAAGTTAAAAGATATCTTCTTCTTCCAAAGAAGAGCTAATCTCAGCATAAATTGGTTTTTCAATTGAAAAGGAACCTCGATCCAGTCACTCGATCAAATAGAAAGATGAAGTTTTTCGGCGAGGGATAATATAGTAAGCAAAAACTCTTTGTAAGGTTAGTTTGAAATCTTAAATTGAGTCAGATAATATGAGTGGTCGTAATAGAAAATTGGAGTTAGCTTGGAGATGCGTAATTTCCGTAGATATTATAGTTGGATATAAGAAATTGAAACGGATTTTCTATTTAAAAGTGCGTAATGTGGAAGCTGTGTTTAAATTAAGGATAATGTAAATATTGCTTAAGTATGGATTTAAATAAACGGTTGTAAAAAGCTGATTCTTAAGAATGAAATTTTTATTAACGATAACTTCTCTGTTAAATTGGATCACCTATTGAAGATGAATATTGCATATTTTTCGTTCATACAAAATGACCTAAGGGAAAAAAAGATTTAATTCAAATTGCATAGAAAATATTACAGATTTAAAAAAATATTAATCAATGCAATTAATTTGTTTCCGTTTTTTAACGACTTTCTGAACAAAGGTTGGGCCCAAGTGCATTGATGATACAATTCGTTTCCTCTTATAAAAGGGCCGTTTATTTTAACCTCCGATCAAGCAGCAAGAGAAACAGACAAGTGGTGGGCGACTGCGCATGTCTCTAATCAGAACCTCAACTACTGCTGATGCCAGATAGCCAGTTTGAGCTGAGCTGTCGGCAGGTAAATGTGGCTAGTAGAATTGATGCTCACGCCAAGTGTGAGTTGCGTAGTGTTATTCGCTTTTTTCAAGCAGAAGGTTGATTTGTGGAAAGTGATCAATGCAGCTATTTCTTGTAAGACTTTACGATAACTGCGAACAGTCATTCTGACTTCTGGAGCTGTTCCAACTCATGAAAACGCCCGCCTATTGTAAAACAGCAGCTTCTGGAGCAGTTTAAATGGGACGTGTCTGATCACCCGTCGTATAGCCCCGACTTAGCGAAGAGTGATTTTCATCTCTTCCCTGAATTGAAGAATTGTCTAGGAGGCCAAAGCTTCCAGAAAAATGGGCCTTAACGTTGCTTTGAATCTCCTCATCTCCCATCGCTGGAGACAATGTTCTTCAAAGAGAGGATATGATTCTTGTCCCATCGATATGAAAAATGCCTGAATCTTCACGGCGATTATGTCAAAAAATAATCATGTTTGAACATAAAATTTGGTAATAAATTCATTTTGTTCTCTACTCTTCTCTGAGAATTTCTCTACTTTTCATTTTTTTTAAAAAAACCGACCCTTGTTATTTAGATATATGTAAATTTATTCTTGCAGCCAGAGTAAGATCCGTTAGGAAACAATTTTGTATTATTGAACCTTGATCGGAAGAAGTCACGCCATGCTAAGATTGAGAGAAATGTGAGGACGTTTGAACTCTGATGACAGATTTAAAAGCGCGCATATATTTGAGAGCCGAACTGTTCGCGAACAGCTCTTGAGCCATTCGAAGAAATCAATTTCGAGAAGAACTAACGACAAACCATGGGAAAGGAGTAAACCCACTTCGAAGCATTAATAATAGCTTGTCAGTCTCAAATGTGGTGTTGTCTTTAGAAGCACTTTGGAGTACGCCTTGGTTTGCATATTTGACCTTGCTGGTTCGAAGGAAGCTCACAGGAAACAACGAACTATACTCGAGCACTTGCAAAGGTGAACTGCAAATCCCTTTGTGTTCACCGAAAGAGCAACAGGATTTGGTTTGTCACGAACAGTTCTCGAAACGCTCGCGTCCCTTCAAAATTCTCGTCCACATAAGCGAAATATTTGCTCGCGAGGGATTCGCGAACTGTTCGTAGGTGTTTAGGCGCCTTAACATTCACCAGGGAGGAATCCGGTCTGGACCTACGATCCTCTGACTCCAAGTCAAAGACTCCACTACCAGGCTACCACGACCGAATCGGTTTTGGGATTGAACTAGCGCGTTAAGGAAATACTATTTCATAGTGATCCATTTTCAGGTTTGTGCACGATAAATCCGTCATTGAGAATCAAACATCCTTAAGATGGTATGGCTTGGTAGTTTGGAGAATGCATATTGGCTTAGGTGTCATTCTCATCATCTGAAGCGTAAGATTCATGTGTTGTAACCCTCTGATTTCTAAGATATTTGAAACGCATAGTCCTCAGACTCCGAGAACGCCCGATTCTTCTTTCAATGATAAGAGAAATTCCATACCATTTTCAGAAACTGCAATGATAGCTTGCATTCTTAATGTGTTGAGATGCAAAAATGATTCTGCTTAGCATATGGCTATTAGAAAGATTTATTACAAGGAAATGGAGTCTGCTGAAATGAGAGTTCTAGGAAAATTTCCCAGCCCCCCAACCCATCTGGATGATCCACTCTTACGGGCAAAGCAAACCCTTCGGATATTCAATAAATCAAGCTTAACGAAAGGTGGTGGACATTTCTCAGGGATGTTTGGGCCCTTTGGGCGTCCGTCGTTCTTTGATTGAACAAGCGTTTGACGCTCTTCGGTATCAACAGAGTTAACTCTAACGTCATACAACAACCAGCCTTAAGAAGTGACTCCCAATTGGCTACCTACAATATATGCGCATTTTTATTGTAATATGTCCAGAAAGCTCTCATTTCATTTCTGGCTGTGAAAGCAAATGATTCGAGGAACAAGAATTTGTTGCTTTATTAGCTTTACTTATGTCGTAACTAGAATTTTTGGATAAATATATTTTTCTCAAATTATTTTCATGACAATCTTATGTGCTAGAAGATATTTAATTTGTAATCAAAACGTCTTCTTGTTTAACAAAAGTTGTACTATAGATAACTGGTTTGAGGAATCTAATTGTAGCTTGAAAAATTATTATATGTAGAAATCATTCTTTTGGTTGTAGAATGGCTCACTGTACTTCTATGTAATGTACTTAAAAATAAAAAAGAATTGTCAAAGAACAGTTTGAAAGTTTGGACTCTTTATCAATGTTTTTTTAAATGATTCTCTGTATAAAATAGTTTGAAACAATGTAATGTCCACTATTTCTCTTACCAATGATATATAGGAGATATTTATTCTGTATTCAGAATTCCAACTGTTTCCATCTGTCGGCACAACATTGTTTACCAAGAACATCCCTCTCCGCCTTGATTTGAAAACTGCTTATATAAGACACATACAGCTATCAAAATATTCCTCTACAAAAGAAATTAATTCAAAATAAAGCATATTATGCGCAGGATTTTGGCGTATAAACAAGCGATGAGGAGAAATCGTTGTTGAAAAATGTCTATATATTGTCTATTCAGGTAAATAAAACATGAGAAAATGTCAAGGTACATTTGTGTCATTCTGAATTCGAAATAGGCTTAACTTTAGTATCTTGTTACGTTCAGAAGTCCAAATGTGAATACGATTATAGGATGTGTTTTTGCTCTGAACAGTTGTTTGCCCTAAAGGGACTTCTGTTTGAAATTCGAACTGGTTGGAGAGAGCCTTATGATCGATGTTCACAATGCCAAGAGTTATTTGTAGTAGCACTTGTGTTTCAAAATGATGTTGCTGGAAACTATTGAATTCTTATTTGTTTTCATGTATATATATAAAATTCATGTTCCTATCTCTATATATGTAGGCATTAACAAATAAATGGTAAAGTGGCTTTGAAGAATAGAAGTAAAACAAATGATAATAATAAATAAATATAAAGGAGAGGGTGAAAGTAAACATGAACTTTCCTTGTTCGTATCAGCTTCTTCGTCATGAAAAAGCAAATATTAAAATGTACAGGATGTACGAGAAATATCTTTGCTATTCTAAAATATAAAAATAATAATACGAAAGGAGAAAATGAAATGCAGTTTTCGACAAAAGAATGACGAAATCTAACAGTTTTTTTAGTATCAAAAGTCTGAGGTAGATGGCGCTAATTACTTGCCAGATTCAATAAGAAGGGAAAATAGCGACCACTCATGAGAAAACGCAGTGTGTATTGTAGTTAACTGAAACAAAATCAGCGAAAACACTGCAAGGAATGTTTTGCTTGATGCACCATAGTAGTCCACCAAGTGTTCCTTTAATTTATGCATGGATTCAGAAGTTTAAAGACAAAGGGAAAGTTAATAAACACTTGGTGGAAAATCGAGTACAGATTGCCCGTTCTTCGTGTTTCTAAAGGAGATCAGTAGAGCTGCACTGAATGTATTGTAGAAAAAGGTTATAATTTTTCATTTTTTTTGCCACAAGTTGCATTTCATTTCACCTTTTCGTATTTTTGTTATTAATGTCTAGAATAATAAAGTTCTTATTCGAACACCCTGCACTTTTTCGAAGGTTTGATACGTTATTTTTTCATAATATTTTAAGATTTCGGTATGTTATCTTATTTTTTTCATTACTCTCATGATCATTCGAGAACTACGGCGTTCAAAAAATTTTACCAACATTGCTCGCATATCTGAAAAACACAATTAGGCGAGCTGGCAACAATGTAGACTTGTAGTTCAGATTGTTGTGTAACCATATCAACACATTAAACATGTTTTATGTACTACTACATCATTTCGAGAAGAAGCAGAAATGAAATAATGCAGACAGAAATGGTAAATAATTGTAAATTTATTCCTAAAAAAATATGTACGGTTAAATATCTGTACGTTTTTCAAGATCCTCTTCTATTCTTACATTATCTCCATGTCCATTGTTAATTTATAAGCTGAATACACACCTGCATCATTGATACAAAATACCAGATAGTGTTCCTCTGAAATATTTGGGCCTCTGAAAATTATCTTAAATACAACAGTTGTATTGTACAGCATTTCCTATGAATGTATGAAGGCAATTATCCTATAATATTTGAAAGTTATTTCTCTTTTACCATGCTTCAATGTTGAAAATGCCCTCTCTCTAATCAGCAAAGTTTCTTTGAATTTTTGAAAATTCAATAAGTTCTTCTTACTTAACTGTTTCTACAACTACTCTGGTCAAGACATTTCTAAGTCATGCTGAGGGGGGAAATTATAGCAAATTATTTTTAAATAAATGCAAGAATTAAATTTCATTGTTGATTCACTTATATTTGGTCTTTTTAATCCTTTCTGCCAAAAGATAGATTCATACAATTACTCCGAATCGGAGGTCAGCATAAAAATACCATATCATCTCATTTTGGAGACATAAATCTGCCACGTGCGCTCTTGCAAGATTTCTTGCTCACATTATACATTAAACGACTCCAATATAATTGCTTTCTTACCAGGAACAGTTCGCCTTTTTCTCCCTGCTGCTCATATATAGAAGGGTTTTTCTTTCTGTGAGTCATAATTTTTCCGTTTTCTAAGAAGCATAATACCGCCAAGATTTTACTTTATTACGAACATTAGATTTAATTTTTTTTCGTACGCGAGTCACAGAAAGAGAAAGTGCCACTTTAGTCAAAAATTTCGAACTCGAGATGTTGATGAATCGCCATATTTTAGACCTCCCTGGGTGTAAAGAAACAATTTTTGGAAATAAATTTGTCTGTCTAAGAACACGATAAAAGATATGCAAGAAGCTAGACAAATGCTATTTGGTATTGTGGTCTTTTCACGAAATTCGTCGACGGAAGATTATCTCTCCTTTCGTATGAATGTAAATACGAAAATTTCAAGACTTACCACCTAGATCCATGAAATTATGCATATAGCTTTAGCACCAAAATTGCGGATATGATTAAATTTTTAACTGTGGGGTTTTTTTCATTGTAGGGTTGACTGTCTGTCGGTACGTTTGTTCGTGTGTGTGTTAATGTGATAAAATAGGAGCAAGTTACGTGCATGAAATTTATCTTTCGATCTTAATACGCATGAATGTGATAATGCAAATGCCTTAATATGCATCACGTTCAAAGACTTAATCTTAAGACTTTGATCTTAATACATATGAATCTGAATACGATAATTCAAAGACTCAACCAGCTAGATCCATAAAATCTTGCATATGGCTTTAGCACAACAGTTGTAGTTGTGATTAAATTTTAGATCATAGGGTTTTCATTGTAGGGTTGACTGTCTGTCGGTGTGTTTGTTCGTGTGAATGTGATAAAAAAAGAGCAAGTTAGGTGGATGAAATTTAACTTTTGATCTTAATTCGAAAACTTTAGATCAATGTCAAATTTTGAATCAAATCGATTAACCGCAGAATTGTATAAAATACACATACTAAAGTTTCACTAAGCAGTGAAAAAAACTGAATAGCGCTACATTGTGGAAGAATACGATAAGGTCAAAGGGAGAACTTTCCCGCCAGTTTTATTCTTTTCAGTGTTTCGAATACGGATGTTCATTCTTCCAGATATTTTAATTTTTAAGAATCAAACAACATTACGGTTTAGAATTCATATGGTTTTGAAAAATAGTTTACACAAAAGTTGCATCTTTAAATTTCGGTATAATAGAAGTAGCATTAAAGGAGTTCGTTAGAAATGAACTGAATGCAAACTACTCAAATTATTTATTTCAAACAGCCTGCCTTTTGACTAACTCCTGGAAAATATCATGATATGCGGATATAATACATTTTTTTAATATTGCATGAAGCACAATGGCTTATTCACAAAAATTCTCATGATGCGAAGTCAAAGCTTGACATAAATTCCTTCCATATCAATATCGAATCATTATTAAAAATGCACAAGCCAATAATCAGATTTTACGAATGTAGGTTACCTGATCTTCCAGTGAATATGCAATTCAGGAAGCCATAAGAAATACTAATCGAAATCATTTCGTGAGGAAAGTGATTTGTTGTCCTGAGTCGATAAAGGACAATGATTTCACTGTGATTGATGCTTTGAGACAGCGAATCTTGCTGCTGTAACATTTACAACATACTTATTATTGTATATGTTTCAAGTAATGTTGCTATCGTTACAATAATTGATTTGGCGGTAAATCTAAGTTATTGCCTTATTTTTTACAATAGCAATTCAAGCGCTACTATATGCAAATGACTGTTCTTTTATGTTTATGATGCATGAATAAACATATAATCAAGAAATTTATCTCTGTTTGATTCTGATAAAGAGTATTTTTTGGTATGCAATAAAATGAAACATGGTAGTTGGCATTCAAACGCAATTAGTTTGATAAGAATCTGAGAGTTAAAAGATACTTTGTGAGATTATGATAGTTCAATGGAATATTTTTATAATGCACTGATACGTATTTCATATATTTTTCTGGCGGTTATACATATAAATAAAATAAAGTATTAAACATTTTGAGTTATTTCATTAGTTTAATTTGTATTTCGAAAGTATCTTACATCTACTGAATCTTTTTTTATTCAAAAGTCTTCGATTATTTAATTTGTGTTAGGGTGACTAGACATTCTGAATCAATCAAGACCTCCACGATCTCCGACTCTTTGGCTCGAAATGAGAAATATCCCTGATCAACAGAAGCTGTCACAATAATCTCTTTATCCAGAATACATGCTTTTCTCCAAGCGAAACTAAAATCCTCCTACATGTCACCCAGGAAAGAAACCTACACTAAAACTTCGATTAACCGATACCGTCCGGACCAGAGCTGTGACGGATAACCAAATAGACGGATAACAGAAATCTCTTAATGCATACGTACCGTAACGTGATTTCACTGCTGGTTTAAAATTCTTTAAAAGTGAATAATACTTACGTGTTGTATTTAATTTTAATAAATGATCAATATAAACTTCAATATAATACAGTAAAACCTCTTCGAACGGCCACCTCTACATAGCGGCCACCCCTCTTAACGGCCAATTTTTCGTGGCACGGATTTTTCGGCCCATAGACCTAATGTTAAAATGACCTCTAGCAACGGCCGCCGGGTAGGTTCGCCCATCCCATTAAACAAAAGCATCAGTTAAAGATTTACTTTTTAAACTGAAAAACGAACTTGAAAAAATGGTTTTTTTTCCGAGAAGGGTAAAAACTTAAAACAGTCACAAGTTGTATCCTTTTTTTTCAAAAAATGTAAAAAATTATTAAATAAAATACTATTTTCTCTTTAGATAAGTCTCAAACTTAATTTTAAATAAGAAATATGTGTCAGACTTGTTTAAGAAGATTTGTTTAACAAGATTTAACAAAGATATTAATTAGTCAAAAATTAATTAAATCTCTTTGTGATATATAGAATGGCGCATATACAGTTATTTCTAATATAATACAGAAACAAATAATAGAAATATAAATTAAATGGTAAAAAAAGAAAAAGTATAAAAAAGATACAGAAGATTTAAACAAAATACGATAACAATACACCTTTTTGCGTACTCAACGCAACAGCATCAAGTAAGTTGTTTATATTATGTGTTATAGCAATTATCTTGTAATTGTAACAAAAACCCTTCAGAGCGGCCACCCCCTCTGAGCGGCCAATTTTTCTCGGAACGGAGGAGTGGCCGCTCAGAGAAATTTCACTGTAGTAGTAATGCACAGAAATGACGGATTAGACTTCTTTTAGTCGATGATGGATAATCGAAACTGACGGTTAACTCTTTAATCCCTAGGCGACTTTTCTTTTCTAGCCTCTTTAAAACCGGGAGTTTCGAGGAGGAAGCGACATGAATTGGTCTCTCCCAATCTGGGTGTTCCTTTACCCCACCACACCCCTTCTGCTATAACGTTCACTTAAGGCTAACGGAAATGGTTGGCAAGGATAAATGGACACACCCCTACAGTGCTCATCTCTTAGGCTCCTTTCACATTATGCGGTTTAACCGTTACGGCGCAAAGTTGTTTATTTTCTTTGCCGTGTCATGTTTGCTTTCACACTTGACGATTTGCGCCGTCAGTATTTGAGTGCGGTTTCTAATTTCATAGCTGTTTCAGTATGGATAGGAAGCAAATAGCAGCAATATGGTCTTGCACCCATCGATCAAAAGAAACGAGACTTATAATCGCCTCACTTTTGGAAGAACAACGTGCAGATGAATGTCGGAATGTCTGTAGCATCTCTTGATAAATTCCAAAACCGAATAAAAAATTATACTCTGCGGCAAAATACTAACATTTGGAACTGCATTCAACCGACAAAAATGGTAGCTGTGACTCTGAAGTAACTGTGTTGCCTGTTAAATCATAGGTAGGGGTGAAACGTCCTCCCTCTGCTGTGACACGAAAGTTTGGAGAGCGGGTGCCAGCTCAGGTGTCGTCCTAGTCATGTGACAGTGGTTCAAAATGACGCGGTGCGTCCTAAAATAGCCCTAGTGTTGCTTCAAAACGGAATGTCAATATAACTAAACAAAATCGCAAGTAACTGACACTTATTTTTACATCTTAATCGTTTGTGTTTAAAACATAAAGTGTTATAGTAAAAAAAGTGTAAAAAGCAATAGCGAAAGTGCGACTGTTTATTACTTAGCAAAAACTTATAGATTTTGTTTTTACCATAATTACATAAAATAAGTTCCTCCCTAGATATGGATTTTAAGGTTAGTGTAATAATTTTAAGCATTGCAAATGTATATTAATAACATATTACGTAAATCGATTATACATAAGTTGTGGAACATGGATTTCATTTGCCCGCAGGATTTAAAAAAAACTAAACAACCCATTGCAAACAAATGTTATGAAAATTCCCTTCGACATATCACAGCTTTAAAATCATTTAACATGGTAAATAATCAGATATGCTTTAATCACTTTTTATGACGTTAAAATAGTATACCTTTTTCTTGAAAATTATATGCAAGATACCACGCATTGAAAAAAACTATAACGCAATGTTTTGATTTTGTATGTTTTTTTCATTGTGGTTATATAAGCATAGCAGGGAAATTTCTGTGTGTTTGATGAACAATATTTTAAAAATCCTGTCTGTAAGTATTTAAAGTATAAATCACTCACCAAACATCTCTTTATATTGAGATGGGTTTTGACTATATCTTCTCAATTATTTAAAATACACTCATGTGCAAAAAATCATGACATATTCATGTTTTAAATTTTCAAATCAAATCATAAAAAAATCGGAAACTTTAATGGAATCTCCGTAAAGAGTTCAAAATACTGAAGAATTCTATAAGACTGTCGGAATTACTTATGAAAGGTTAAAAGTTTCTTGAAATTGCGACTTCAGAAATAAAACATATGTTGTTATCTTAGAATTCAGTCATGATTATTAGACACTGCTATCCAGATTTTTATTAATTTACAAGAAATAGTATATTCGTTTCCAATACCTTATACATGGCCGTCTTATCCAATGGGCAAATTAGGCAGAAGAACAGTGCGCTATTGATCCAAGGGATCATAAAAACTTTCTATACTGATTTTGAATCAAAAATATTTATTTAATTGTAATTTTAAATATGTTATACAATTTTATATGTTATAATATGGTATAGAACCTAGTTAATAAAATAACCTAGGAGAATATAATGTTATCAAAACATTATAATGCTCCTGAATTATTTTTTTAGCTAGATATTTTGTTTGGGCGGCAAGCACTGTAAAATCTTAAGAGGGCCCTGATCTTACACAATATAAAAATTAGTCAGCATTGGCATATTTTGAAATAAAATAAAACAGCTAAATTTTAAATAGAAAAAAAAAATAACGAAAACATTAAAAAATTACACAGTCAACACTCAAATTAAGCGAAAGTGCGTTCTATAATAACAATGAAATCATTTAAAAATGACAGACAATAGTAAAATTAAATTTTGAAGCATTCTATAAAAATAATGGAATCATTAATTAACTGCAAAAGCTCCGAGAAGGCAAAAAGAACAAGTGACCTTGTGAAGGTGACGGACGGCAGCCGGATGAAATTCGTGCAATGTGAAAGCGTCAGCATATTTTCATACATTACTACTAAGACGAAGTCGTAACGGCGCACAGTGGTCCAGTTTCGTTTTCTAGCGAGACAAAAATCATAGCGACGA
>BGPR01001652.1:215364-229165 GCA_013235015.1 Araneus ventricosus | reverse complement strand
TGATTCGAATGAATGCCACGGCGTACGCGTCTATCTGCTTTCAAATATGAATTACTTTGATAGATAAAAAAATATTTTTGAAATATATTTAATAATGTTTCGGCAAATAATGAAAAGAGAAACTACTAGTAAAAAAGAGTAATACGATAGTAGCACTCTTTTAGAAATCTCTACTAATAATAAAAGAGAAGGTCTGTGTGTGTGTCTGTTGGCGGTGTATAGAACAGACAGTAGAACACAGAGCTACCAAATTTTCACAGATATACTTTGAATGCTGTAGATGTGCACCTCGGAGCCGTTTTTTTTTTGAAATTTTAATTAGAATTCTAATTAATTACAAATCAAGCAAAATTTTGGCGTTTTCCCTTAATAACTTCCGAAAATATTGCAGCACAAAACTCATTTTTACGCCATCTGAAAGTGCAAGAAATTGCCTTTTCAATGATATCAATTAAGTTGCCGTACAATTTTTTCTCTAATTTTAATAACTTTTTAAAAATATTTTTTGGCATAATTTACAACAATGCTTTTCATTGTTGCAACGCATTTCAAACCGTTTGCATTGTTTGAATAAATATTTAATTGCGTGTTTCTCTTTCATTGTTGAAGGCTAAGGTAATATCCTAATACATTTTGCTTTCATATTTTATTTCATCAATTATTTTTTGTAGAATCTATAAACCAAGCTCTCTGAGATTTTAGGTGTATGAAGATATATATCCAGTGAAAAGCTAAATGATTACGGTTGCTATGCTTTTATTCTTTTTTCAGCAAGTTTTAATTCAGTAAACATGCGGCTAGCCACAAAATGTGCCGCACCATTTTAATGTTGAAATCGAATGCATATTTTAGAAGAGGAACAAAAAAGTGAAGATGGCGCTGACAACTTGCATTTAGATGTTACATGGCATGGTCAGTTATTTGACTCCATTAGGGACATGTATGTAGATAATGAACAAAACACTTGGAAGGCCATTAAAAAAACATAGGTTAAATATCTACTACGATCTTGTTTACGTTGTTAAGGGAACTGTGAATATAAAATGATGCAAGATTCAATTGAAATCATATTCCCGGCGAACAAGCTGGTCGCCGAAGGCAGCTACTTTAACAATAATATCTATTTGATAAAAAAAATCCTAGAAAAACTGAAACGTTCTCTGTACGCAGTATATGTCTTATCTTCGATTAAATTCTGCAATTTTTGTTAATTAATATTCGAAGCATGCAGCATCGACTGTTTCATTGTCATCTCCTACCTGTTTACAGAGATGCTCAACGTCTTTCTCTCTTTGCAATAGAATACTTTTAAATTTAGCCGAATTGATTTCTCAAGATATTTCCATCAACTTACTTGATTGGCTGATTTTGAGTCTGTGATCTTATTTTGGAAAGCGGAAGTTTATATGTTGAGTATCCATATTGATAACTGAAGAAGTCATTGTTTTTGGATGAGAGAAACGCAAGCTCTAAACCACACCTAGACCAGTGGTGCAGGGAGGTTTAGTGGTACCTGGGGTATAGAATGATCTTTTGGCCCTTCCTCCCATTTGTCATCAGTGGCGTAGAAATTATAAAGGCGATCGGGATATGGCATTATTTGTTTCCCCCTCTTCCTATTTGCGTTTAAAAAGTGAAATAAGCGCTCTAACGTTTTGCCTCCATCGCGCTGTTTAACGCTAGAGGCCAGGGCATGTTTACCCCCTTTACCCGTTCCCCTTCTTGTCGCTTCAATTTCATCGCCTTTTTTCTAACCGATTGAAACAAAAATTGGACACAGATCTAGAATTGAGGTTAGAAGGCCACTTAACAAATTTCATTTATCTAAGCCATTGTGTTAAGGAGTTATCGTGTTCACAAGCATGCGATTATACAGACCGACAGACAGTCAACCCTTTAACGGATTTGGTCCAAAATTTGACACGAACCTACATTCATGATGATAAAACTGTGTACCAAATTTTATCCATTTAGCTGTTTAGGTTTTTGAGTTATCGTGTTCGTATGAAAGCGGACAGACGGCCAGACAGACTTCCCTTTGACGGATTTTGTCCAAAATTTTATAGAAACCTACAAATTATGTGAAAATATCGCATACCCAAATTTCATTCTCTAGCTTTAATAGATTTCGAGTTATCGTGTTCAGAGACAGACATAATTTCATAATTGTGCTTTTCGGAGTCAGGAAGGTCTAAAACGTGGAGATTCTCCAAAATATCGAGTTCGAATTTTTTGACGATTGCAATAGTTTCTCTTTGTATACTTCGTATACGAGAAAGTAAAAAGACTCGCAACTTCCTTCCACTTTCATATCGAAACTTACCATTCGCATTGCTGGTATTATTACTGGATGGTAATCGTCGGAAAACAAAAACAAAAGTTTGTTGAAAATAAATAACGGTTCAAGATAAATACCATAAATAGCGCGTTGTATCGACAGAATCCTATTTGCTTTATACCTAACAGTTTTTTAAACTTATAAGCAATGAAAATCCCATTTTTACGGCGATCCATTTTATTACTTTCTCGTATACGAAGTATACAAAGAGAAAGTGTTGTAATCGTCAAAAAATTCGAACTCGAGATGTTGACGAATCTCCACGTTTTAGACCTCCCTCAGTCCAAAAAACTCAATTTCGGAATTATGTCTGTCTGTCTGTCTGTGTGTCTGTCTGTGAACACGATAACTCGAAAACTATTAGAGATAAAGGGATGAAATTTGGTATGAGATCTTTCCACATAATTTGTATGTTTCTATCAAATTTTGGACAAAATCCGTCAAAGGGAAGTCTGTCTATCTGTATGTCCGCGGTCATACGAACGCTATAATTCAAAAACTTGAATAGCTAGATGGATAAAATTTCGCACACTGTTTTATCGTCATGAATGTAGGTCCGTATACAATTTTGGGCCAAATCCGTCAAAAGGTTGACTGTCTGTCGGTCTGTATGATCGCATCTCCAACGAATCCGCGATCTCCACACGCATGCGTATTGAACGCAATCTTCTGTGCACGATATTTATTGACTCCTGCTTGGCTCTTTTTTTTTCATCCGTTTCTCCATGCGCATGCGTACTTGGTAGCAATCTGTGCACGCGGAAGGATTGTCCTTGAGCCAAGAAAGAGTAGAAGTCGGTATTCATTTAATCGGAACGCATCTCTTCGAATTTGATTTTTTACCTAAATATTTTCTGATAGTCATTGGATCCTGGGTTACAATAGGTTCGAATTTTTTTATCCACGCGGGGGGAAACAGCACCTTTTTCGAGAAGTATACGAGAAAGTTTAGGGGAGACCACTCCCGCTGGTTTTTAGGATGATTACATTGCAGTTCCGTAGGGGCGCAATTTTTACTTTCTCTTATACGAATTCGAACTCGAGATTTTGACGAATCTCCACGTTTTAGACAATAGTTTAATTGTTTAGATGTTAAAATTAGTTTAGATGTTAAAATTGTTTTTGCACGATTAAAGACTCCGAAGTTATTGCGAAAAAACTTCAAAATTTAGAGTAATTTTTAATTAATTAAAAATCTGATTAAAATTTTGAAAATTCCTTTCTTAGTAAGCAAGGACTCAAGAAGCAATCACCTGCCAAATTTCAAGTTTCCAGTTCTAGTGGTTTAGGAGATTTCGTGAAGAGTCAGTGAGAGACTTTCTCTTTTATATACTATATAGATCACAATCAGAAAACTTAAAATTGCTTAAGAAAATTGAGAAGGCAAAAACACTTGTACTAGAAGACAAGTGTTCATAAAAATCTCTTCATAAAAATCAGTTGATTGTTATAGCAAAATTTTGTAAAACTATCATTCAGGTTACGTTGGATAAGTTCACTGGCAAAAAATTCATATAATATCAAATAGATTAAAGCAATATAGTTTTATCTGGAATAACTTTTAAATTATAGACTTAATGTTTAAATAGAACCTGAAATAAAATATATGAATATAATGGGCTTAAAAATATAGTACATCTATTTTTATTTCTTTTGAAAAATTTATTACAATTACGTACGTTAATTTTTTAATTTGATCAATATAGTTTTGATATGTAAAGGGAAAACTATAATTAATTAACTCTAATCTTTAAGAAATTCCTACATTATGTAAAGTAATTTAGTGTTTTAGTGTAATGAAATTTCTTTCTTATTTGTTCGTTTCTTCAATTTTAACAAATTTATAAGGCTTTTGAGTATAAACATGGCTGAAATCTTTCACTAGAACTTCACAGTAAACAAAGAAGTCATGAAATGTCATTGAACTTTTCCATTGGTTATCCGTTTTATCGAAAGAGGATGTGCACATTCAATCAGGTGATTCATTTTAAATGAAAATTTAGAAACTTATCAAAAAAGACCTTTTGATAAGAACCAGTCGTCGCGTTTCCTCTCAATATCAAAAGCAATTTCCGCGCTTTCTTCTTCTTCTGCAACCATAAAAGAAGAAAGAAAAAAAGACTCAAAAAGAAGAGTTTCCCTTCCGTCAAAACAGAAATTACCGTTGCTTTCACAGGTATTAATAGATACGGGGATGTTTCGAAAATATCATCTCAAACAACCCCTTTGCAAGAAGAATACGAAAAGTTGTGAAAAAATCACTAAAAACATCCTTTGTACCTGCGAAGTTTTAGCAACGGACGTTACAGAATGCGAATCTGACTTGTTTATCAACTCCTTAGCTCCCAAAGGGTCAAACTGACCATTGACCAGGGTCAAGGAAGGGATCTTCCAAACAGGTGGGGGTCTTTTAGGAATTGCGTGCCTCAGAACAACATCAGTTCGTTGACCAGGGGACTGAAAGGAAGAAGTCAGTTAATCGGGGAGCGACCTGTCAGATCCCCTCCCCTTTCTGGAAGGAAGTTAAAAATGTCCAGTTTGGGAGGGTCTTTCCCAATGCCACTGACCTGTAGCTACAAATAATCTTCAAGCAGAACTCACCCTTTTCGGGGGGTTAACAGATTGGAAGGGTGCACCGGCCATTGTTAAAATTAGGAAGGTAAACATCGGGAGGGATTTATTTTTGTTTATCTTTCGTTCGGCTTTTCCGAAAATAGCTTACGTGGCCACCGGTCAGTTTCCGCAATTTTCCGGTCTATTCTGATTTTTCTTAATGAGTTCCGGATTTGAAGCTGACCACAGGCGTGAGAAGATTTTGACGGTGAGAAGTGGAGATTTCCGGATTGAGCAGTCAGACTTTTTCAGCGGATTGAAAATAGCATCCGGTCGCTTTAACTAGAGAAAAATCATTTTTTAATTTCTCGTATACGAAGTATACAAAGAGAAAGTATTGTAATCGTCAAAAAATTCGAACTCGAGATTTTGACGAATCTCCACGTTTTAGACCTCCCCGAGTCCGAAAGACACAATTTTGGAATCATGTCTGTCTGTCTGTGAACACGATAACTCGAAAACTATTAAAGCCACAGGGATGAAATTTGGTATGTGGTCTTTACTCATAATTTGTAGGTTTCTATCAAATTTTGGACAAAATCCGTTCAACGGAAGTCTGTCTATCTGTATGTCCGCCGTCATGTGAACACTATAACTCAAAAACTTGAATAGCTAGATGGATAAAATTTGGTGCACAGTTTTATCGTCATGAATGTAGGTCCGTATAAAATGTTGGGCCAAAACCGTCAAAAAGAGGGGTTCAAATTGCATATTCAATTTCTTTTAATCCGATTCTTATGCTCAAAGTACTGGTAGCAATCTGTTATTGTTGTAAATTTTATTTACAATAATAAATAATGTTTTCAAACATAAATTGTAACAATTTTTTTATTGCTGTAAATAAATTTCAAACCGATCTCATTATTTCAGCAAATCTTTTATTCACACGCTTTTGCAATTGTTACGGTTGTGGTAGTATAAATTGTTTTCTTGGGAATTCAATTCCAAAGCAGAATTTTCGCTCTAGTATTCATTGCATTGCCTATTTTATCGCACCTGCTTCAAAGTAAATTTTTTTTGAAACGTGGCAACAGATATTTGATTTCAGGTTTGTTTGTTTGTTTCACTTTCTCGTATACGAAGTATACAAAGAGAAAGTATTGTAATCGTCAAAAAAATTCGAACTCTAGATTTTAACGAATCTCCACTTAGAAAGTATACGAGAAAGTTTAGGGGAGACTACTCCCGCTGGTTAACAATGTGTTTCTGGGGAAAAAAAAGCACATACAAAGATAACAACATTAATTAATCTTTAATTTATACCGTTTAAAGTTAAATCACATTTATAAATGTTAACTCTTAAAAGCCCAATGTTGGCTTTCAGCAATATACCCAATTTTGTCTTCTAAAATCTTGAGAATAAGACTAAAGCTCTAATGCCTGTTGATGCCAATAGGATACATGCCTAAATTTTTAATAAATCAGTTTACAACACATAGATGGCAGTCTGAGTGCTGATCAAAAAATAAAAATAAAAGGATGTTTTTCACTTGAGGCTGCATCTTTCTAGCTTTGTTTGCATTCTTGAGAATACCATGTTTTATTAAACAATGTTGAATGAAATTTCTTATCCATTTTATTATTTCTTAAAATTCATCTGTGTTTTACATTATAGAATTTTATCAAGGATTTTTTTTTCTGAAATAAAGTGCAGTGTTGCCAGTTGGTAGCAAACTGTTTTTTTATCCATAAACCATACTTAAAACAAAATAGGATTTTTAAAAGTATTTTCCCCCCGTTTTATTCAAAAAATTAAAGGCAGAAATCATTTTAAAAACAAATTTTTAAAAAATCAGACTCTAAGGGTTAAGAATAATTAAATCTTTGATTTCAGAAACAACATCAGTCATCTTTTAAAATTTGTGTTTATGCTGTTTTTACAAAATGAGTAAAGAAATGACAAGCGTCAAGAAGAATCTCATTATCAGTTCATAAAATCTACAAGGTATATAAAAATTAATCATTTATTTTCAAAAATTAATCACTGATTTGCAAAAATTAATAATTTATTTTCAAAAATTAATCACTGATTTGCAAAAATTAATCGCTGATTTGCAAAAATTAATCGCTGATTAGCAAAAATTAATCACTGATTAGCAAAAATTAATCGCTGATTAGCAAAAATTAATAATTTATTTTCAAAAATTAATCACTGATTTGCAAAAATTAATAAATTTTTTTAAAGCTCCAGGCATTTTGAAATTACTGACTCATGTGGTTTCTTCAATCAAGGATTCACTTGGGACAAATACAGGAATTGAACAGTTGTAACTTATTTCTTTTCATCATTAATTTTACAAGAACAACAGCTTGTTCTCTTAGAACATTAACTGCTGCGCTAGAAATAGGTCTACATCCTGTGCTAAATGGGACTCACCTTTTGAGTACTATAGCGTTACGGACATGGAAAGTCGCTTCCCAGCAATGTTAGCCTAATGGTTGGGAAGAGAGTTAGTTCTACAGGGATATGCATGGGAATACCGCAGGAATGGAGTCATTGACCCTCGACCTTGGCGATCATTTTGGCGAATTTGGCAACAAAATGTAGGATCTCAAAAATACTAGAATTTTCTTGATATCTATATTAAGAGCCAAGATCCGGATTTCTCCAGATGATTCCATGTGACGCCACGGCCTGTCGGGGTGACGATAAATAGACCGTGTTCGAATCACAGAGTAGTGTGTTAATCGACTGGGATCGTCTTTAGAGTGTGAACGCCTTTGGAATCTCTCTTTGGAGTTTTATCAGCGATGCGCGCTGGTAAGTTGATAGACGCCGAGCGATATTGAGAGTGCTGTTACCGTTGTTATTAGTGATTTACTGTCTGTTGTAGCTAATTTGTGCAAGTGCTGTTATTCCTGCTACCTTGATGGCGATTTTGGTGAATTTGGCAACAAAATGTAGGATCTCAAAAATGCTAGAATTTTCTTGATATCTATATTAAGAGCCGAGATCCGGATTTCCCCAGATGATTCCATGTGACGCCACGGCCTGTTGAGGTGACTATAAATAGGCCGTGCTCGGATCACAGAGTAGTGTGTTGATCGACTGGGATCGTCTTTGGAGTGCGAATCTCTCTTTGGAGTTTTATCCGCGATGCAAGCTAGTAAGCTGATAGACCCGAGTGGTATTGACAGTGCTGTTACCGTTATTATTAGTGATTTGATGTCTGTTGTAGCTAATTTGTGCAAGTATTGTTATTCCTGCTACCTGTGCTTCGTGTTTTCCAGAATATTCGAGAATAGAGCGTCATTCTCCGTTATTCTGGTTGTTGGACTGTTTCCACCATACACACACCAGGACGATTTTTGTAACAATAGGGAGAGAATCTACGTCCGGTACAAATTCCAATGTAAATTTATAGAAAAAGTATTCAAAAAACGGAAATAAAGTGCCGAAGTGACCAAAATTCCCGAGCTTTAACCCAAAATATTCTAAATCAGTAGGTCTTAAGAGATGGTGGAATGGGGTAAGTAAAAAATTAGGATTTCATAAATTCTCCCAGGGTCTTCTTGTAGACTCTTCAAAATTTGACAGAAAATGCAGTTAACAAAATCATCTTGGATCCAACTACCTAATTAAAATTTGCTTATCGTTGTCGTCTATTATTTGCTTAAACTATTTAATTAAAATTAGATATTTTTAAAATTTACTTCCTTTCAGCAACCATTAGTACTATCACACAAACTGCGTGAATGAAATCTAGATTTCCATTTTCTAAAAACAATTGTCCGCATTATATCCGAAGAAAGTAATGGTGAACATGAATGCTGAAAATGCATTTTTCTTTCAGTTCACACACCAGGCCTTCTCACCACTTTTAATTTTGTGATGAAAATAACATTTTGTGAAAGAAAATAACTTCCGAAATAGCGTACTCTTTGCGATGTGTAGAATTATCAGTTCCTCATGGAATGAAAACCACAAAGGTAAGTGAAAGACGTACTGCAATAATTATAAAATAAAGAATTCAGGAAATTTGCTTGAATTAAATTTTTCAAATACTAAATACATTGAACTAATGTTCTACTTATATCTTAGTGGTTTATTCGTCACCACATTTTTAATTTTTGCTCTACAGGTTTGCGGTTGGGAAAAATATCTTTTGATGAAGGGTCACTCACCTCTTCTACTCGAATACCGGAAAGGAAAGTTTAGAAGCCCAGGTTTATGCCCTGTTACTTTCTCGTATACGAAAAGAAAGTATTGCAATCGCACTAAAAATTCTAAATCATTTCCACTAAAAAAACATTTTTGCAATTATATCTGTCAGCTAATGAGCATGATAACTAAAAAAATGGAGACAATTGAAAGTTGGACAAAAGTTGTTAATCTACATAAAATTTTGAGTGAAATCCGACAACAAACTGATTGTCTGTCGTCTGGGCCATGCTACCCAATGGCCTAATTGGGCCTTTAATTCAATGTATAAATATTCGCTGAATCCAAGGGTTCATTTTATTGCTTCAAGACAAAAAAAAATTGTATAAGTTGATTTTTTTTCTGAACAATTAATTCGGGTCTTCTCACTACCCTGTAAGAAATTTTTAAACTATCGAAATCAAGAAATGTCAAAACGATGTACCGTCTGGAACGCTGTCTGAGGGGAGCTTCTCGAATGCAAAGGGATAATAATCATTGTGAGGGATGGGTTTGTGTCTTCCACCACAAGGCCTTGGTGGCCTGATGGTATTGTCTCGGCTTCGGGAGTGGAGAGTTCTAGGCTCGAAACCCTATTCCAGTGAATTCAAAGGGCTAACAATCACTGTGAGGGATAGGTTTGTGTCTTCCACCACAAGACCTTGGTGGCCTGATGGTATAGTATAGGCTTCGAGAGTGGAGGGTTTTATGTTTGAAACCCTATTCCAGTGACATAGGGTTTCGAGCAAGTAGGGAGCAGTCGCCCCCTATTTGTTGCAGCAAAATTAAATTTTTGTTTCATTTTAGGTGCCTAAAACTAAGAATTATGAAAAAGAAATAGTGTCCGGAAAGGCTAGCTAATTCTGTAGCTAATTTTTTTAATTTTGATGCCGACCCTCTAGACTCCGGGGTACTTTTAGGTGTCTAGAAATTTTTTGCCCCCCCCCCCCCAACTCTTGCCACCCAATCGGCGCTACTGCCTTATTCCCAGGGCCGTCTTCAAATATCTGAGCGCCCTGGGCTCGAGTAATTTGGCGTTCTATTAGAACCATAACCAGTAATTTTACAGACTATATCCAACAAAAATTTCTGCCTGATAAAAATATTGAGGAAGAAAAAAAAAACCACCTGTTCTGCGATTAACGCTTATCAATTGTGCAAATCAGCGTCTTTTCAAAACAGGATTTTGCAAGCGAGTTATTTTAATGCTGGTTACTTCTATTACACGTATAATTTGTGCTTTTCTCACTGATTGACTCTATATGAATTATTTTTGAAATGTTTATGTAACATTACAAAATCTGTGTCCATCTACTTACAAGCCCTAATCACATCTTTACTTTTAACCTATTTGAAATTATAATTAAAGATTTTATTCGTTCAAAATTAAAATACAATCAATATAGTAATTTTTAAGGCGCCTTTGGATTAATGGCGCCCCTGCGCTACAGCCCATTTAGCCCACTGGATAAGACGGTCCTGTCTATTCCACCTAAGATCCACCGGGTACGCGGGTCTGGTGTACCTTAAATATGGCATCGAATACCCTCCTGCTAGTGTGGCTGTGAAGTTTGGAGAGGGAGAAAGGATTATCGGGGCATAATATAGTGATTTGGCCCCTTATCGCCATCAATGGTTTGCAAGGGAAAAATGGTGTCCGGGACATGACATTATTTGCTCTCCTCTTCATCATATTGGACTTTAAAAGTAACATAAATGTACTAGCGTTTTGCGTCCACTAGCGGCCGGGGCATTTGAATCGATTGATGTTAAACTTCTCTTTTCTGCAGGAACTTCTGCATTCTCTTCTGAAATTCTATTTTTATTTTCCCTTCTGATTTGATGAAGTTGAATGCATCTTTGGTGTGAAAACCGGGCTTCTGCCATTTATAGTCACGTTTTGGTACAGCATAAAAGTGACCATGTGATGCTAGAAGAAGGCTTCTTCGCAGAAGAGCCCTTTTAACATCAAGATAAAGCTCTCTGCTAGATGTCAGAAGCGCCCTTTTAACATCAATATAGCAGTTCTCTGCTAGATGTCAGAAGCACCCTTTTAACATCAATATAGCAGTTCTCTGCCAGATGTCAGAAGCACCCTTTTAACATAAATACAGCAGTTCTCTGCTAGATGTCAAAAGTTCCCTTTTAACACCAATCAATTTATTCATAACCTCCCCCTTGCGCCCGGGTTGCTACGCTACTGAGAAGGATTGCCACCTCAGGTGTCATTCTCATCATCTAACTACGGTTCGAAATGAAGAGGGTTTCCCCCAAAAATAGCCCTTATGTTGCTTCAGAACGGGACGTCAATATGTCTAAACACAATTCATCCGCCACAAAAGTTTGCTGACCCTTGGGTTACTGGATAGGCAGGTCTGTGGGCTCAACCGACGGATTACGCAATTCTCTGGCAACATTCTCTCCCGCAAACATCGATGGTGAATCAGAGTGATAAACATCCGGAATGCTTCTACCCAGGTCAGCCCCGACCCAACAAAAGCACGCTTTCACGGTTTTACTCTCGGCACGGACAGGTCACCTGTTGCTGCAAAAGTGACTCACACGGTAAGACAATAGAGTTCAGCCATCTCCCATAAACTAGCCTCGGCAGCCATAACCGATATTTCCATTCGGCCGGTCCCCTACTTTTCGCTGCCCCCGACCGTAGAAAACAAAAATAAATGCGAAAACCCGCTTCTCTTTTCCAAGTAAAAGTGGCACTTGCCCATTGTCGAACTTACTGAACTACTGCTGCAGCAGGAGAGTTGAGTGGTGTGTGGGCTTCGGTCGTGCTCCAGTGGGCAGGAGGCAGGAAGTATTCCACATCCAGTTTTCCTTCACCTTAACCTCTGGAGAACTTCACTCCATCATCGTACCTGAACTTGATTGCAGGGCAATTGTGTCTCTTTTGTTGTTTTGTTCTCGGTTTCTCTCTCGGGGCGTTGCGACATGCCGAACTTTCTTAGGGAGTAGCACATTTTTTCGATTCTAGGTTTTTTCGGGAACCTATAAAAGCAACGAGTAAATATATTGAGTAATATCATTTAATTATTCGATGAGGCATTGTCTTTAATTGGGAACTTAATTACATTTCAATGCATAGTGAGTATATCAAAACGGTTTTTATCATTGTTAAGAACTGCAAAATATAATTGTAATGAATCTCGCATCATTTATTTTTAGGATGGCATGTATCGATATATTTATTTAAGTATGAAGGTTATAATTTTACAGTAGAATTTTAGATACATACTTATACAGAATAGAATGCCGTCTCTTACCCCCGTACCCGTGACCAGACCGGTCACTGAACGGTTTGATGGGCAAGACACGGGAATTTTATTTAAGAAATAGAAAAACAAAATAAACAAAAAGAAGGAAATATATACACTATGTACAGCACAGGTATTTTCACTTTTACACTATTATTTCGCAATAGTCTTCTTTTCTTTAGATGTTGCAATACCTTTCTTTTATTTGAAGGGGGAATGTCCGGTAATTGAGCTACTTGGTTCAACTCGCTGGGAAGTTGAAGGCTAGGGAGGCCGGAAAAGATCTCTGTTTTCGCTAATGAATTTGATAATCCCACGAATTATCTGCCTGGAGACGAGTTTATTGGCGACCCTTTTCAGCCATTCTTGTTCGAAGTTTGGCGCTGGCTTCCTCATATGCCAAGACACTGTATAGATACACTCCAAGACACTGTATACATACTTATACAGAGGAAGCAGGTTTACAAAGCATCTAGAATTTCAAGCATGCTAGTTCAGAACAGTATAGGGAAGTGATCATTATCAAGACACGGATCAGAGTACGGAAAAACACTGGGATGCAGAAAGAGGAAAAATCGCAATAATAAATGCATAATGAAACATTTCTCTATATTAATTTACATTATAAGAATTAACTAAGTTTTTACGTGGAATTTTTTTGTCATTACTTAGTAACCGTTGAGCTACTTGCCATTAGTTCATAATTAATATTCACTAGGCTATATATGGATTATGATATAATGATGACTGAATTATGTTTGTATAAGGCACGTCTCGCCTATCTTTATTGTCTTCGCACACTTTTGACGCAAGTTTCACGATATTCTGAAATGCATACAGCATTTATTTTCATTCATGTAACTCTTGCTTTTTTCCCCAGTGTTTTAAACGGGATACTTTAATTTAATTGTCCGGTGGAAATAACGGTTGTTCCAGAGAAATTGTCAGGTCAGCTTATATATCCGAGTAACTCGATTGGACGAATCGACAGCGATGCTCAACTCTTTTGACAGATTCTTCCATATCTTAATTATCTAAAAACTGAATTACATTGAGTAATTCGTATTACCTGCATGCCATCGGCGAAGATTAGTTAAGTCTTCTTCGTCAAATAAAAAATAACTTTATATAATATTGATAATATGTAGCATATTATAAATGCAAACACTGGCGAATATACGATTGCCATTTCGTGAAACTTGGCTGATGTTCGCCGAGGGCATGCAGTTAATACGAAAGTGCCTAATATGCTACCGTTGCTTAGCTGATGAGGAATCATATTAGGAACTAGAACGAAAAGAATTTAGAAACCATTAGAAATTGCAAATGAATCGGCCATTCAGGTGTGGTACGTTTCTGCAGTTTGTGTCCGGTCCCCCCTGCTATCGGCTGTCGAGTTTAACCGATTCTCTGGCCTTCCACCTTCACCTGTGGACG
>BGPR01001652.1:201881-215163 GCA_013235015.1 Araneus ventricosus | reverse complement strand
TTTGACAGTAGAGGGAAAGCGAAGCTACGAATAATTATGTATAGGACAGGCTTAAGCCCTGTAGCGTCCTATAGACCAGAAGTTCCAAACCTGTGTTAAGCGTACCCCTAGAGGTACGCAGTGTACCAGTCAGGGTACGTGAATGTAGAAATGCAAGAAGAGGAACAATCCGCACATCGCCAACGAAAACTCGGAATTGGTGTGGGCAATGCCGTACTTTGACTGGAATTAAAGACAACTCATTTTGACAGTAGAGGGAAAGCGAAGCTACGAATAATTATGTATAGGACAGGCTTAAGCCCTGTAGCGTCTTATAGACCAGAGGTTCCCAACCTGTGGTAAGCGTACCCCTGGAGGTGCGCAGTGTATCAATAAGGGGTACATGAAAGTAGAAACGTAAAAAAGAGGAACATTCCGCACATCGCCAACGAAAACTCGGAATTGGTTTGGGCAATGCCGTACTTTGACTGGAATTGGAGACAACTCATTTTGACAGTAGGGGGCAAGCGATGCTACGAATAATTATGTCTAGGGCAGGCTTAAGCCCTGTAGCGTCCTATAGACCAGAGGTTCCCAACCTGTGTTAAGCGTATACCTGGAGGTACGCAGTGTACCAGTCAGGGGTACGTGAATGTAGAAACGCAAAAAAGAGGAACAATCCACACATCGCCAACGAAAACTCGGAATTGGTTTGGGCAATGCCGTACTTTGACTGGAATTAAAGACAACTCATTTTGACAGTAGGGGGCAAGCCATGCTACGAATAATTATGTCTAGGACGAGCTTAAGCCCTGTAGCGTCCTATAGACCAGAGGTTTCCAAATTGTGGTAAGCGTACCCCTGGAGGTACGCAGTGTATCAGTAAGGGGTACATGAAAGTAGAAACGTAAAAAAGAGGAACATTCCGCACATCGCCAACGAAAACTCGGAATTAGTGTGGGCAATGCCGAACTTTGACTAGAATTAAAGGCAACTCATTTTGACAGTTGGGGGAAAGCCATGCTACGAATAATTATGTCTAGGGCAGGATTATGCCATGTAGGGTCCTATAGGTCAGAGGATCCCAACCTGTGGTACGCGTACCCCTTACTTACTTACAGCGCAGCATATCCCCGAAGTTTGGACCAGGGCAGATCTCTGTCGTTTGGGTGAGTATGTGTGAAACTTTATTGAGAAAAACAGAGAAAAAATACTTATATATTTTAACAAGTATATTCTGTAACACATTTACAAAAACGCAATTCAAGAACACAATATTTTTACACCATAATATATCATACCAAAATAAAGCATTTAAAAACCATAACATCAGAAACATAAAAACTTACAATACTGGGGGACCATACTAACAAAATAAAGCATGAGATAGAAATAATAAAGAATTACATACACAGAAAACCAAAATAAACAATAAATAATAAAATTATTTCAATTTTTTATCATATGCCAAATGTCAAAAAAAGCATTAATATCTATATTAGGCCATAAACAATGACTAACCTGAAACAAAAATACATTATTCATGATACTAAGAAAACAAACTAATACTATGATGAAACCTGAAAAGCAATGACAATCTTGATGTATAGAGAATCAACGCAGGTGCAGTAATATCGCCAATGAAGACGATGAAGCTCAAATAGAAGAACACATGTTGAAAACTCAGTTGACAAAAGGGCACAAGGGAGGGAGGGACATACTCCACACTTTCTATATTTCCTATAGAGAAAGTGTACCCCTAGGGGTACGAAGTGTACCAGTAAGGGGTACGAAAGTAGATAGTGGAAAACACAGAACAAAAGTAATTAAAATGAAAAATAGGTATCGAATTTTCTTCCTCCAAGTTCACTTGAAGAGAGAAAGTTATGCGTACAAAACTTACTGGGTAGCAGTGGAAGAAGAGTATCAAGAGCTCAGTGTTAAAGGAATCTACACTATTAAAATCCGATTGTATGTAGGTATGGAGCGTTTCAACGGCCACCGTAGGGTATGGAGCGTTTTAACGGTCACCGTAGGGTATGGAGCGTTTTAACGGTCACCGTACGGTTTGGAGCGTTTTAACGGTCACCTTACGGTATGGAGCGTTTTAACGGTCACCGTACGGTATGGAGCGTTTTAACGGTCACCTTACGGTATGGAGCGTTTTATCGGTCACCGTAGGGTATGGAGCGTTTCAACGGTAGGCGGGGAAGAGTACAAAGAAAAAGTATTACATTGTATAAACATTCAAAAATTCAAAATAAATCTTAATATAAATAAAAGTCATTGTGGGCATGTTTATGGATATGTTTGTTCCACATCTCCTCCAAAACCACTGGACCGATTTCAACCAAATTTTCCACCTTTATTATTTTAGACAAGGGGAAGATACCTGTCAACTTTTCGAACTTCAAAAGTTAAATAAACAGTCAGTTAATTAGACATTGACCGAAACCGTTTTTCCGCAGTAACTTCGGAGCAATTTGTCCCACAAAAAATATTTTTTATACCATCTTAAAGTTCAAATTTTTACCTTTTTAATGATACCAATTTTATATTTGTGTAATGTTTCCTTCAACTTTTATTAATTTTTCAAAATTTAATAAATAGTTGATTGCATGCAGACAATTTCGAAATAAAGCTAATTTATAGATACTTCATTGGTAGGCAACGGTGCGACTGTCAACTACTCTATCTTTTTTGAGCTTTTCAGTGACACAAATTTCATTTCCTTACGATTTTGTTTCTCTAATTTTAATAATTTTTTTCAAAATTAATTTTATACACAATCTATAACAATTTGTTTTATTATTGAAGAGTAAGAATATATAACAACAACTGTTGTCAGAATACATTAATCGAATTATGTAAGAATACTGAAATAAAAATTTGAAAAGCAGACGATTAACACTTTGTATTTTGAGCAACTATTGATTTGGTTTAATTTCATGTTTATGTAATAAAATTAATTATTTAATTAATTATCTATTTAATTACACAAGGAGAAAAATTAGCTGTATATTAGACTTAATTGTTTATAGAATCCTTGGGTTCAATTGATATTCTCATTTTAATTAAAAAATGTTTCAGACAATAAAATGATTTTGAGAGTAATAATATTTTAAACAAAAGTAGTTTTGAAATTAAAAACATTAGACATGAAAATAATTTGATCCCGAGAAATGCCGGGTATTTCAGCTAGTACAGAATAAAAACACAATCCTCAAGATAATATATGAAATACATTATATAGACATATATTCCTGCAATGTGAAATACAGTGACAACAAATACGAACTATTCGCGTGGGGGAACTACAGCAAATATAACCCTTAAATTGTATCTAAACTGATATACGAATGTTAATTTTAAAAAGAAAGTCAGTATATATTTAATAATTATTTTTTTAAATATATATTGAAGCTGAAAAAGTCACACGCTGTATAATTCTTACTCGATTTTTAACATTAAAATGTAATATTCTGGCAAGAGCAATAAAAAGGGTCACACGGCTTGATTATGACTGTCGTATCTTGTATTTACCGTCTAGATGAACCAGTATTGTCTTCAATAAAATCATACACCAAAAAGTAAAAGCGAACGAAAGAAATCTACTTGGGGTCTTCCTGATTTTTTTTACAACAAATCTTTTTTTAACAGCTTCAATACATAAATTAAGTAAACAAACGTTTTTGTCATGCGTTAATGCAAAGTATAAAACGTGATGTCTGGAATTTATTGTTTAAAACATTCATTTGCTTATTTATTTTTCCCCTGAAAAGGTATTTTTATATTATCAAAATTCAAAATTCTGTAGTTGTTTAAGCCAATTTCCCTTTTTTATGCAGGAAAACATATTTATATATCTCCCTCTCAATCAACTAAAAAAAATATTATTCCTTTATTGTTTTGCACTTTTTCAACTAATAATTTATTCTCATTTCCAGTTTTATAATATAATTTCCTTTTATTTACGTTTCGAACACTGATATATTTCTTTATTTTCTGTAAAATATTTACCAGCATGCCATCTCCATCTTGTGACCGTTTTTTTTCCCCTTCCAACTTTAGGATTATTTCGCGCCTTTCGAACAAACAAAGGCGATGTAAGCGAGTAATTTCTGCAATCAGGAGTCAAAAAGTGTGCTTTGCTTCTCATTTTTACTCAAAATTACTTTCCAAGAGAAAGTTTCTATTCCTTTCAATAGAAAGGCTCTGAATTCATCTGTTTTCCGATAATGAAAACAAAAAGTTGAATTAATTTTTTATAGTTATTTCCCATTATCGTATGGAATAACATAGCTAAAGCAATTGATGATAAAATTTTGTCATAACAAATACAGGAAAATATTTTTCATATTTAAAAATTAACTTTTCATGTTTAAAGATGGGTTTTTGTAAGTTTTGAGCAGTGGAATTCAGAATAAATAATAAAATAATTTCTCAGAATAACGCAGTGCTATAGTAGTTGTAGGTTATTTTTGTGATGATTATTTTGGTATACAATGATGATATACTAAAAATTGATAGTTTTTGAGTTATAAGCAAAAAACTGGGGGGGGGATATTTTTTATGTCTTTTGGCTATAACTAAAATTCCAACAAAACTTTTTGGTGGCAAACCTCAGATTCGTAATCAGCATCCCAAAAAACCATACAGAAGCAAAAAATTAGAAGTCCTCCAAAATTTGATATTCCGCGATGGCCTAGTGGTAAGGTATCGGCTTTGGGGCAGGAGGGTTCCCGGTTCGAAACCTGCTTCCACTGAAGATCCGCCGTGTATGGGGACCGTTGCACGCTAAATCATACGTAGTGGCCAAACGTCCTCCCGCTAGTGTGGCGTGGAAGTTTGGAGAGGGAGTGCCAGCTCAGGTGCCGTCCTCGTCATCTGACCGTGGTTCAAAATTGCGAGGTCCGTCCCAAAATAGCCCTCGTGTTGCTTCAGAACGGGACGTTAATATACCTAAACTAAACTCCAAAATTTGATTTAAAAAACTACCTAACAACTAAACTTTTCCTTACTCTTAAAATCCGTTGCCACATAACATGTTATTCTGGGATTTCCCTCACAAGTATAGCTGCATCTTGTTATAGCGGTGCCATGTTATACGGGACTTCCTGCATTATAATGTATTACATTTTAATTTAATGTAGTTATATCAGCGTCCAGTTTTGAAGCAACACGAATACTATTTTGGGACGAACTTCGTAACTTTAAAACGCTGTCAGAGATGACGAGGACGACACCTGAGCTGACAATCCCCTCTTCAAACTTCCACACCATACCAGCGGGAGAGCGTTTGACCCACAACGCCAGATTTAGCGTGCTCGAGACCGACATTCACAGCAAATCTTCAGTGGAATAGGGTTTCGAACTTGGTGCCCTCCAACCCCGAAACCTTTCCACTAAGCCATCGTGGTCCTATTCCGCTTTTGGAATTGGAATACTGTTTTATAAAATCTTTTGTGGCTTTGTTGATTTGCAAGGAAACCTACTCTGATAAAATAGGAGATAGATTGTACAGGGTGTCCACTAAAGTCCTTCTACCCCACATTAACTTGAGAACGGCGACAGCTATCGCCACAAACTTGGTGTATAGGTATAATAAAGTGACCACGCACTACATGGTGAGATCGGTTACAGCGCCACCTAGCGGCCAACAACGGAGTTAGCGTTCCTACCTCGAAAACGGTACAAGATAAGGGGAAAAAGTCACTACAAAATTGTAGAACGTTTTCGATTTAGTGCGAAAAGACACCTCGGCCCTAATAATGCTAAGAACAAAATGTGTAAAATGCATTTGTTTGGTCACGATTTTCCAAACCTGTGACGTAACAACTCGCGACAATAGAAGAAAATGTCATCTTCTGAACAATAAACGTTCCAGATGTGCATTGTAGCTAACGGAGAGCATTTCGAACACCGGAAATAAAAGTATCTGCTGATAAGTAATTGTTCTGTTTCCTTCCTAATGGCTTTTCTAGACCAAACAAATGCGCGTTTTACACATTTTGTTCTTAGCATTATTGCGCTGAAGATGCCTTTTCGTACTAAATCGAAGACGCTCTACAATTTTGTATCTGACGTTTTACCCGTATCTTGTATCGTTTTCGAGATAGGAACGCTAACTCCGTTGTTTGCCGCCAGGTGGCGCTGTAACCAATCTCACCGTGTAGCGCATAGTCACTTTACTATACATAGACACCAAGTTTGTGGCGATAGCTGTCGCCGTTCTCAAGTTAATGTTGGGTAGAAGGACTTAAGTGGACCTCCTGCATATTATTTACTGAAAGAGAAATGTCTCATTCACATCAACGCCGCACTTTTTCATGTCGAAGTGTGTTCCACGAAGAAAGATATTCTTGTCAGCACAGCCCGATAACACTCCTTTTAAGTCTCACATACAGAATACAAAAGTAATTTTCAGGGGGATAGTATAGTGATTTATAGGGCTTATTTGTAAGGTTAGGAACAACGCAAAAGCACGTATTTACGTTAGGGTATGCGCAGAATTTCTAAAATCTACTTTAAAAGAATGAATAATGGACTCGATTGAAGCTTGGAATTTTATATGCATTCTTTTCGCCATTGTCTTTATATCTTTCTCTCTCGCGCACACAAAGGGTCGCAATGTGCAAATTCAGACCTGGACAGATGTGGTCCCAGTGGCTTTCTATTCAAAATTTCGTTATTCCTTTAGTCTTCTAAAGATACATAGATGAGTAAAGCAACCGGCTAATGATTTTCACACATTAAAGCCACATTTTCCCTTGAACTCGGAGCAGTGCAGTCATTCATCAGCATTTTAACATTTTTTAAAAAAATTGATTTCAACTAGATTGCATTTAATCTGATAACCTTTCTTGGAGCACTAAAACTTAAAATGCGGATGGGTCAAAAAATGAGACTTTAGAAAATACTTCTTTCTTTTGGTCGCATCTCAGTCAAATTTGGTCTAAATTTTAGCTTTCTGCATTTCGTCACAGTTTAATTGAAATGGTTTTTTTTATAGCACTGAAGTAGATTTTTTACTTTTGTTCCGTAGAACTTCTAAACTTGATGGATAACATTATTTTCTTACTACATATTTGGTGTAAAGAAAGAAAATAGTTCATTCAGGAAATTTATATTTAAGAAATTAAAAGTTTTCGATAAGTGATTTTAATTAATAAATGAGTTCAAAATTAAATTTGTTTTTCCTATACATTCCTAATATTTGTTTATATAAACTTACACATTTTTTCTTCTAAATAATCGTGCAATGCGTAAGATTAACACAATTTTTTATTCTTTATTTTTAATAAATTTTATTTTACTCTCCGTTAGTCGCGATCATTTTCGCCCTTAAATTATCGCAATGTATCTCGCTGATATATATTCATTCTGAGATACATTCATTCAATTTTGATAATTTTTCCTTCGTAATAATTTCTCCTAATGAGAATGTAAACGGGTATCTTGTAAGAGCAATTCAAATTTTAATGCGGTGAAAACAGTATCAGTTGCAGACTGCTTGCTTATCTATCAGATATTACATCTAACTGAGGGTGAAACACAGAGCAACATTCGTGAAGTTAGCATTGAAAGAGCTCAATAAGAAATAGCAAATAAAGAACTAATTACTATTGCTCTTACAAGAACCCGTTTACATTCTCATTAGGAGCAATTATTATAAGGGGAAAATTATCAAACCTGAATGAATATATCTCAGAATGAATATACACCAGAGAGATACATTGCGATAATTTAAGGGCGAAAATGCCTGCGACTAACGGAGAGTAAAATAAAATTTATTAAAAATAAAGAATAAAAAATTGTGTTAATCTTACGCATTGCACGATTATTTAGAAGAAAAAATGTGTAAGTTTATATAAACGAATATTAGGAATGTATAGGGAAAACAAATTTAATTTTGAAACAATAAATTCTTTCTGTAAAGAATGCATCGTCTTTGAGGGGAGCGAGGTATCATTGCTTTGTTTATTTTGGTTTTATCATTACACTTATAAATCGCATTCGAAAAAAAAAATGGCGAACCCTTTAAAAACTACGATAAATAGCAAATCTCAGTTTTTTTTTTTTTTTTTAGAATGCGAAATTTATTGTTCTCAGAACTACTAGTTTTTTTGTTCTTCAGTTTTATTTGTACTAATATTCTGTTTTCTTTGTTAAAATATTTAAGTAAAGTAAATATCTAAGTTAAAATATCTAATTATATGCTAGTTATAATTTTTTAAGGTCGTTTTTTTTTTCTATAGTTCTTTGTTCTTCTGAATAAAGTTTCACACATACCCACCCAACCGACAGGTTCGGTGTATAAAGAAATTCGGTGTGGTGGTAAAAAGCTGTGGTGTAAGTAAGTAAGAACTACTAGTAAATTTGGATTAACACTCAGAAACATTCTCTGGAGCATTTGCACCAAGTGAACATTAAAAGGACTCAATAAGAAATGGAAAATAGAGATTGTCTTTTATTCTGCAAAGAATGTATCGTCTTTTAGAGTGCGGAGTATTATTACTTTGCTCGCGGCGGGGGTATGGGGGTGGAGCAGGCAGCGAGCGAAGAAAAGGGGGGGGGGGGCGCCCGCCTTGCGAGTGAGTCCCAGTGGCAACCTAACCCAGTTGCCGCATCGGAAATCAAAACAAAAACCTGCGTTCACGCGAGTCAGAGATGCGCTGCGAAAACCACCTGGAGGGCAATAGCGACAGCACTTGGCGAACTATCGCCTGCGCCCGCAGCAACCCGGCCCTGCCAACCTGATACCGTGAAGCTCGATTCGAAAAATTTGATTATGCGTAACTATTCAGTAAGTCGTGGGTATCAAATTGCCGGCCCAGAAAATATATCAGTACGTAACAGCAAGGCCAGATTTGCCATAGGTCCAACCTGGGCTATGTCCTAGGGCGCATATACAAAATAATTAACAACCAAATATTTACAAACTTATCAATATTATTTTGAAAAGACCTATAAAATGATGATTTTGAAATTTACATTAATATATTAAACGATACATTTTTACGTCTTTTGTGGAGCTTACCGTCTCTTGCCATATTTTTTTTCTTGCGAGTTTCTTTTTTGCATTTAAATCGATTTAACTAGATCTGTCCACTTCAATGACCTTTCAAGCCTATTCTCGGACAAAAACGCGAACGAAGCAGTTTTAGGAGGTATTTCACACTATTTCAAGAAATTCGATGAAGCATTTTTGCAAGTGTTAATGTTATGTTATGTTATGTTATGTTATGTTATGTTATGTTATGTTATGTTATGTTATGTTATGTTATGTTATGTTATGTTATGTTATGTTATGTTATAAGTAGTGTAATTTTGAATTAAAAATTGAATGCGGTTCAAAGATTATAAAGATTGTATTAAGTGATTATATGTTTCAAAGATATACTACTGTATATTAACTTTTTTTGAAAGGGGACGTAGAACATGCTTTGGCCTAGGCCGAAGAATGTGTTTTGGCCTAGGGCGTAGAACTGTGTAAATCCATCCCTGCGTAACCTAACGGTATGCAACATGCGAAACACAACAATATGCATGCTAACAAAAATTTCGTGTATTGATTTTTGAAATTCCTAATTATAAGCTACAATTATTAACAGTGGCGAATCCAGGATTTACATCGGGGGGGGGGGGGGGTGGGGGCATAAAAATTTTGAATTGTCGTGACGAATGTCAAACCTCACGACTTATGTAAATGAAACAATTTAACTTTAAAGACTTTACTCACCTGACAATACGAATCATAAAGAACACTACAATACTTTCGATAATTTAATAAAAAATACAATGAAATAACCAGCCAAACAATTTTTCGACCGCGCCAACGCTACAAGTGGGATGACTAGAAAAATAGGAAAAATTTCGAGCCTGTCAAGCCAGAAATCAATGTTGTCAGGTTTTTGAATTTTTTTTTAAAAAAAAGGGAAATTAAGAACAAACACTTGTGATTTTAAATAAAATCAAGAATTCTGGTTTAGCTCCGGGGAGGGCTGCAGCCCCATAGCCCCCCTGGATTCGCCACTGATTATTAATTATAACTACTTATTTAATATAATTGTTAATAACGAACCACAACATTCGCCAATAATTAGAAATTAACTCTTCCGATCAAAAACCGCATCTTTAGGACCTGCTATATCAAGATATGTTGATTAACCTGCTCAAAAATAAAGCTAAGAGTAAAATGAAGATTTAACCCACTTTCCAACTTGTAACATAAACAAAAATAAGTTTAAGGAAAACTGAGTCGTATCAAAAATGCATGGCAGAAATTTTAAGTCTTAGATCTGAATTTCAAATATGGTTTAAAAATTTTAAATTCTTTGAATAAAAAGTTTTATTTTTTCCTTCAATTTTTTCCGAAGATTCAAAATATATTTCCATGATTGGAAGCACTTATGGGTTCGGGCAATTATTTTCGTTTATGAAAGCTGATAAGCCTCCTGTCAAATTCAGAACTACTGGAATTCACCGTGGATCAGTTTTGAAAGTAATCACTGCAGACAATATGTCCCCCGAATCATGATAGATGATAACAGAGAAAGAATGGCAAGTGAAATTTTAACTTTAGCCTTGCCATAATTCTTTTCTATAAAAGTTTTCGAAATAAACCTATGTTTCTATAAAAATGAAAGGTTTTTATTTATCTTTATTTATGTATTATTTTTAGTTTTCATATTTATTTATTTGTTTATTTATCTGCGGCCCACATATACTTAGACATTGTTTATTTCGCCGGGAAAGCATTTGAGTTTGAGTTGCCTAATAACAAGTTGCTTGTAAACAAATATGCAGAATTCATTTAAAATTTAATTTTTTAAGTACAAAGGATATAAATTTAATTAATGATAATGAACGAAATTAATTTTAGAATAAATTAAAAATCTCTCATTAAAAATTGTTATCTTATGAACTGCACTATTTTTATTAATAATTAAAACAATTAATTAAAAATTAATTTTAAAAATTAATTATTTATAAAATTCTTTCTAGAAATAGCTATTCTTTCTATAAATTCAGAAGCAAGATTTCATAAAAGCCCCTTGCATCAACCTCTCAAAAACTGCCGAATGAGATACTATAACTATTAGAGACAACCACAGATCTAAAAGACAGATTTTTAAAATTTTAATTTAATTTTTTTTACAAAACACTTTATTGTACACTTATTGTATTTTTTTAACACTTTATTGTACACTTATTGTATTTTTTTAACACTTTATTGTATTTTTTACAACACTTTTTGTACACACTATATTGTATTCGTTGAGTTTGTGCAAGTCAAGCATCCATAGTTCGCAGAATAAATTTTTTTTAAAAAAATTGTGCGTTTACACAATACAACACACTATATTGTATTCGTTGAGTTTGTGCAAGTTAAGCATCTACAGTTCGCAGAATAAAAATTTTTTAAAAAAATTGTGCGTTTACTTAAAAGTAATCATTTTTGTCACACTCTGGACATATTTTTTACAAAAAGCTAAGCAGAAAAATTGAATTATTTGAGATTTATAAACTACTACATAAAAAGGAATGAGTATTAGTAGAACTAATTAGGAGTGAAATTTAATTTAAAAGATTCTTAATAGATAGATAAAAGAGTTTTAAAATCATAAAATACCAGGCATAAACTGAAAAAAAGAATTATGAACAGAAAATGCCTATGGAAATAAAAACAAACAAACAAAGAAACGGTTCACATCCATTAAACAATATAATTTTATTTAATACAGCATTGGAGATTTATAAACTACTACATAAAAAGGAATGAGTGTTAGTAGAACTAATTAGGAGTGAAATTTAATTTAAAAGATGCTTGATAGATAGATAAAAAAGTTTTAAAATCATTACATACCAGGCACGAACTGAAAAAAAATGAATTATGAATAGAAAATGCCTATGGAAATAAAAAAAAAAACGGTTCACACCCATTAAACAATATATTTTTATTTAATACAGCTTTGTTTCAAACCGATTTAATTTTCGACAAAAGTTGCCTAAATCTATATAACTGAGTGTAAGGAATGAAGGAGAAATAGTTAAAAAGTTTAATTTTTGATTTTATTGGTTAATTAAAAATAATTAATTTAGCTATTAATTGTTTAATTACAATTTCTTTGCTGAAAACTGTTCTTCTTTAACTTAAATATGAATTAAACGATTTTTCATTATTTATTTATGAATTTTTTCTAAATTGATCCTTCAAAAGGCAAAAATGGCAGCGATGCGAATATTAATTGCGTAAGATTAAAACAATTAAACAAAATAAAAATTTGCAATTAAAAGGAAGACGAACTATTTATAATAGGTGTCTAACTCAAAAAAATCAAAACAACGAAACACCAGTTATCGAATACATTATTGGCGATCTTTATCTAATGGAAACGATTGCGCGAATTAAAATTCTTGGCAACCCATCTGCTATGCCAAGGTCAGAAGGGATTAGCGGCTGATTTTCAATGGCAAGAGAGGCAGGGCGTAAAAAAAAAAAAAAAAAAAAAGTCTTCCCCTCCGAAATCGGTAAAGGTGAGGGCAGGTTACTCCCGGTCGTTGTCCTCCGCTCTCTCTCTCTTCCGCCTCTCGTTTCCATGGAAACCGAAAACGCCGCCACACTCCCTGCCAACTGGTTTTCACTGCACGTTTCGCCATCGCGGGGATTGGAGGCTCTTTCTTTCATTCATTCTTCTTGCTTTCAGTCCAAATACAGTTTAAAGCGGAATTGCTTTTTTCCTAAATTAATTTTTGCGTGTGGGCACGGGCGGTTGGAAGGGAAATTCAGCACTGCAAAGAATTTATTCTGATTGGGGTCATCATTTTAAAATTTTAATAAAAATAATATGCTTCGATGTATCATTTTAGAAAGTTTCTAAGTTTCGCAGCAAAACTGGACTTGCAAAACTGGACTTAGAGAGTAACGGGGCCACGGAAGCCTAGCAGTAAGGTCTCGGCCTTGGGGCCGGTGGGTTCCAGACTCAAAACCCGATTCTAATGAAGATCCGCCTGTATGAGGGCCTGTTGCGCGCTAAATCGTGCGTAGGGGGCCAAGCGACCTCCAGCTGGTGTGTTGCGGAAGTTTGGAGAGGGAGTGCGAGCTCAGGTGTCGTCCTCGTCATTTGACCGAGGTTCGTCTCAAAATAGCCCTGTTGTTGCTTCAAAATTGGACGTTAATATAACTAAACTAAAGTAAAGTAAAGTAAACTAAACAAACACTAAACTAAACTAAACACTAAAGTAAAGTAAAGTAAAGTAAACAAACACTAAAGTAAACTAAACACTAAAGTAAAGTAAA
>BGPR01001652.1:183167-201871 GCA_013235015.1 Araneus ventricosus | reverse complement strand
TAAAGTAAACAAACACTAAAGTAAACTAAACACTAAAGTAAAGTAAACACTAAAGTAAAGTAAAGTAAAGTAAAGTAAAGTAAAGTAAAGTAAACTAAAATAAACTAAAGTAAACTAAACCAAAGAAACACTAAACTAAAATAAAGAAACTCTAAACTAAAGTAAACTAAACCAAAGAAACAGTAAACTAAAGTAAAGAAACACTAAACTAAAGTAAACTAAACCAAAGAAACACTAAACTAAAGTAAAGAAACACTAAACTAAAGTAAACTAAACCAAAGAAACACTAAACTAAAGTAAAGTAAACTGAACTAAAGAAACACTAAAGTAAACTAAACACTAAAGTAAAGTAAACTAAATAAACTAGAGTAAAATAAACTAAACACTAAAGTAAACTAAACTAAACAAAACTAAACTAAAGTAAAGTAAACTAAATAAATTAAAGTAAAGTAAACTAAAGTAAACTAAACACTAAACTAAACTAAACTGATTAGGGTAAACAAGAAATACATTGAAGCTTCAAGCAGTTATTGACTGTTTAACCCTCAAAGCGTTTGAGTCGTATTTTTCCGATTTTCATATTCATTTCAAAAGCAGATAATTAATCTCTGTGTAATTTCTTAAACTATCATAGATAAAACAATCTTAAGAGTTCAGAGACTGGATTAAAAGCAATAAAGATACAATTATTCATTTTACAAGATATCTTTTTTTTAAGATTTTAAAGCTATTAGATCAAATAAATGAATGCTTAGAGGGATGTCGATTACTCATCAATACAATTTCAATAACCGATTTCGCACTCTTCATTCTTAATAATATTGCAAATCTCCTTCTAGGGATAATTTTTATAGACTATTCTATCATTTCTATCTTTTTTATAGAATATTCTATAGAATATTTTTATAGAATAGTTAAATAATAAAATATTCAGCTTAAAGAAAAATAATTCAGGAAAAATTACAACGAATCGGAACGTGATTAAACTATTTTCAATGTTTTTCTTCCCATGAATTAATTGTATAAATATTGACTTAACTCTTAGAAGCCCGATTTTTTTAAAAACCGATTTTAAAATGTTTTTTGACTTTCAGTTCTTGAATGAAACACGAGAAAAATACTGAAAAAAATCCTATTTTGTTTTAAGTATGGTTTATGGCTAAAAAACAGTTTGTTATCAATCGGGAACACTGGGCTTTATTTCAGAAAAATTTCCACGATAAAATTCTATAATGTCAAACACGGATGACTTTTAATAAATAATTATACGGATAAGGAATTTCCTTCAACATTGCAGAATAAAATTTGGTATTCTCAAGCATACAAACAACGTAAAAAGATGCAGCCGCAAGTGAATAGCATCAGTTTATTTTTATTTTCTCATCATTACTCAGGCTGCCATCTATCTGTTGTAAATTGATTTATTAGAAATTTAGGTATGTATCCTATTGGCATCAACAGGCATTAGAGCTTCCGTCTTATTCTCAAGATTTTAGAAGACAAAAATTGGGTACGTTGCTTAAAGGCAACGCATGGGACATTTAAGGGTTAAGGCTGTCAATAACTCTTTTGTTTGTCCTGGCAAAAATCAAAATGGTAAAAAATGTCCAGGTCTTTCACTGAAATTATCCAGTGCTGAATTTCTTGCAGCGTACAAAATAAAAGAACAGTTTATGCAATAAATATATTGTGCAATTTTGTGGTTCTTGACGCTTAGTTGTGGCTTCAGCTATTGGCTGACAATTCCATTTAGCGACAGGACATAGATATATAAAATTTTGTTTAAATTCATTAATTAATTCTAAAATTGTTTAATTATTTTGCTTTTTAATATAATTTTAATTAGACGATCATAATTTTTTATTATTATCATTAATTTATTGTTATTATTGCCAGTTTTTCAGATAATTCCAAATATGGGTGTCAAATATTTGTAAAAGTCAGTAATTTGTCATTCTGATTGGAACCGCTCTCAAATTCCAATCAGGTGTCGAACGGGTAACTACTATCATTAATATACAGGGTGTCCACTAAAGTCCCTTACCACCCTTTTAACTACCGAATGGCTGCAGCTATCTACATAAGAGTGGTATCTAGGCATGGTAAAGTGAATATGGGCTACTGGATCAAACCACTTACAGCGCCACCTGGTGGAAAACAGTGGAATTAGCGTTATTATCTCTAAAACGATACAAGGTAGAGGAAAAAAAGTGATTTACAAAGTTGTAGAGCATCATCTTCTTAGTACAAAAAGATACCTTGTGGACGTAAATACTTAGAATAGAGCGCTTAAAACACTTATTTGTTCGTTCGCGATTTCCTACACTGACACGTGACGAACCATTCTTAGAAATTTAAAAAAAAAGACTAGTTATCACAAGATACCTTAATTTTCGATGTTCAAACTTCTCTCCGTCAGCTACAATGCACATCTGGACCCTTGCTTGAACTTCACATTGCACACGGTGTAGCATAGCAGGCCCCAAACAAACAAATATGCATTTTAAGCGTTCTGTTTTCAGCATTCATGACCATAAGGTGTCTTTTTGTACTAAATCGACAATCCTCTACAACTTTGTAATTCGCTTTTTTCCTCTACCTCGTACCGTTTCAGAGATAATAACGCTAACTCCACCGTTTTCTACCAGGTGGCGCTGTAAGTGGTTTCATCCAGTAGCGCATAGTCACTTTACCATGTTTAGAAACCACTCTTATGTAGATAGCTACAGCCATTCGGTAGTTAAAAGGGTGGCAAGGGGCTTTAATGGGCACTGGATTTACACATTTCAGCGCCCTAGACCAAATGGTATTCTGGGCTTCCTTTCAAAAAAGATTAATATATACTATACAACAGTTTATCTTTGAAAAATATAATCACGCAATACAATCTTTATAATCCTTGAACCATATTAAATTTTTCAATTCAAAATTACACTACTTATGAAATAACACAACATTAACGCCTGCAAAAAATACAGTCGGACCTCTATTTAACGAAGTCGCTAAATCCCGAAAAAAAGTTCGTTGTATGGAAAATTTGTTAAATAGAGATTCACCTTTTAAAATACTTTAAACTGCATAAAACAGATTTTAAATTCATAAACACTAAATATTATTAAAAAAGTAATTAATCGCACCTTTATTTTGTAAAGTAATATATATTTGTTTTATATTTTACCCATCAAAAAGAAATCTGCAAGTAAAACAAGAATAAAACAAAACATTGTCCCGGAATACACTGTATTTTCAATTAAAAAAATAATTTCATATTAAAATTAACGAATTTTAGCATTTCATCATACGAAGGTTTGTTGATTTCTGCATCATGACCATTTCCATCTTCGTCTTCATCGCAATTCATTGTTGCATTGTTTTTATTTTTCACACTGCCTACTTCAAAACTGCCTCGTCCAAATCTTCATAGACGCTTGCTTTTAAACGTTTTGAGCAAGAATTCGATGAATCATAATTTTGTATCTTATCACGATTTTTTTATTATGGTTGCTAAGCTGTTTGGAGGAATACCAAATTTTAAAGCAATATCCTTTTTTTTCACGCCTTGATCCACCTCATGAAGAATTAAATTTTTTTCTTTGATGCTCTGACATTTTCCAGCTTCAAGGTCACTGACCACCATAAAATGTGTTAAAAGAAAGAATAAGTTTGAAATGTTTAGAAATATTTTGAGAAATAGGGAGAAAAAAAATATTGGATCACAAGAAAAAGTTCGTTAGATAGAGAATGCACTTCGCTATTTGGAGGTTATTTTACGAAGAAATTCGCAAAATGTTCTTGGTTTCAAGAAAAAGTTCGCAAAATAGAGAAATTCGCAAAATAGAGATTCGTTAAATAGAGGTCCGACTGTACTTCATCGAATTTCTTGAAATCATGAGAAATACCTACTAGAACGTCTTCGTTCGTGCTTTTGTCCGTGAATGGGCTTGGAGGTGTCATTGAAGTGAATAGATCTTATTAAATTCATTCCAATGCATAGAAGTACAAAGGCAAGAAACGGTAGTGTCACAGAAGACGAAAAAATGTATCCTTCAATGGATTTAATGTAAAGAATGTAAATTTCAAAAACATCATTTTATATGACTTTTTCAAAATAATACCGAAAAGTTTGTAAATATTTGGCGGTTATTTCTTCCGTGTATACTCCCCCTGACAGCTGCGCCCTATAGGCCGTGGTCTAAGTTGGCCTTATGGGAAATGAGGCCTTGTGAATAATTGTAATGTTAAATCTGTTAAATTATCTAGCTTACTTTTTAATGCAAAAATTAGGAATTTAAGTAAATATGCAAGCCAGCTAAGTGTCAGAGCCCTTAAGGTATATTCGGCTCTATGTCCACAGCCGGCAATATCGCACGATTTTGAAAAATTTAATAAAGTGCAATTATACAGTAAAAAAAAATATCCGTCAAATCACGGAAAAAGTACGGGCAGCAGTGTTGCCGGCAATATTCCGTTTCGTAAAGCATTTCTTCGTTTTTCTACAGAAAATTCCGTTTTTGGTTTTTCCGTTTTTACTTTTACCGTTTTCGAATTCTCAGTTTTTTCACAGAAATTCCGTTTTTGGTTTTTATAAAGTATTTATAAAGCATTAAATGGAAACATCTTATGATATTCCGTTTAATTCCTCAATAAATCACATTTAATAAAAAAATTCAATTATCTTGATTGAATGTTTAGAAATTTCTGATGGATAATTGATGATTATTGGAATAATATCTGATTTCAAATTTCGTAAAGTTTAAAGTAGAAAAACTGTTTTCTCAAAAACAAATTTAGAAGAGCGAATTTAAATGTTTAAAATCAACATAACCATGTGTTCGAAAAAAAGGAAAAGTTTTCAAATATAGTCATTCTTCTAACTTATCTTTTGCAACTTAAACTTAATTTTATCTTTATACTAGTAGTACTCGCACGGCGTTGCCCGTGGAATCAGGACTTCCATAAAATGAAAAAAAAATGGCATGGAAAAGATCTAAAAACAAAACAAAAGGTACACATTATTGATTTACCCGCTTATTTTTCTTCGCGATAATGACATTCCACTGTATAAAATACAGAGTACATTAATCCGAAACAATAAAAAAAATTGCACAGTGAAAATGATTATTATAAAGCAAATAAAATATGCGACACATAAACACGTTAAGACACTGCCAAAAATAATAATCAAAGTCATTCAGTTGAAGGTTATGACGTCACCTGCGCTCTGCACCGTCAACCAATGAAATTGCCTACAACGTTCCGGAAAAGTGTCTCGGGAGAAAGCTCGGTAGATAAAAATATCTTTCACCTGACAAGGAAAAAAATTAATTTAAAAAAACGGCAAAAGATATTTTAACCGTTCTTGTTTTAAATCCGACAGAACAGTTGCAGTTATAAGCTGAAAAAATTAAAAATAATAGTATTATTAGAACTTTGGATGCAGCAAATTTAAAAACAAATATAAAATTTCGATGGCAAAACTGACTATTTTTTAAAAATTTCTCAAAATTCAGTAAACTACGTTAGAAATTCAAAACTAACTTCATTAGAACGGAAATCTTGTGCTCTTTTCGATGGTGTGTTTATTTTTTTCGTGCATTTATTCAAAACCATTCTATTGAGAAATTAGTGCGAAAAATCAACCAAAACAACACAAAACATTAATTTAAAAAATTTCTAGATTAAATTTTAAAATTCCGGTTCCGAGGTGCATTGAGTCACCGTTAAGACTACCTGTGTACCAAATTTCAAAGTTGAAGTGAGGTAGATTCGTCTGTACATCACACGCAGGCACGCACGCACACATTGCCTTCTATAAATATAGATTAGCAACCACTTGCGATTTTAATCCTACAATTCGTAGGGAGATCAAGGGCGGATTAAACATGTTGGAAGCCCCTGCCGCAAAATTTCTTGGACACCCTTTCAAACATTACACATAAATGCCTGTAGATTTTGAATTTTTAATCATTACGCTTTAAAATATCACATTATTTCATCGCTTAACAAGCCCAATATATCCCAATTTAGCCCCTCATATCCCAATATTTTGAAATTTCAAAGTGGAAGAAAATATTCAATTTTTCGCAACCAATAACGAATATTTCTGAATTTTTTTCATATCTGGTATAAACATGATGCCTCGTGTTGATATAAGATGTTAAAAAATTGAGAATTATTCTTTTATTGGTTGCAAAAAGTCGAGTGTTTTCTTCGTCTTTGAAATTTCAAAGTGGAAGAAAATATTCAATTTTTCGCAACCAATAACGAATATTTCTGAATTTTTTTCACATCTGGTAGGAACATGATGCCTCTTGTTGATATCAGATGTTAAAAAATTGAGAAATATTCTTTTATTGGTTTAAAAAAACTGAGTATTTTCTTCATCTTTGAAATTTCAAAAAATTGAGATGGATGGTTTTACTTGTTAAACGACGATTTAGGTCTTTTAGTCGTTAGAAGTACATTTTTACGAATAATTAATGTTATATAATTTTTATAATTAGTTTGATTCCTCCTTATGATAATTAAGACGCATTGAATTCAGTAATTCATTTTTATATCTTAAATATGTGTATAAATAAATAAGTTAAGGATTCGTTATATGAAAGAAAATGTAATTGGTTCCTTCTTATTAAAATTACTTTGTACATTACTATTGGATAACCAACTATTATTTTCTAAGTAGCATTTAATGAGGCATAAGGTTCAAAAATAAAGTTAATCTACACTATTAAAATTCGACGCGTATGTATGTATGTGTCTGTGTATGTGAGTCTATCTTCTCACTAACCGCTGAACTGGTTAGTGAGAAGATAGACTCACTGGAGAAACTCGCGGAAAGTACCAAAGGACGGGGAATAACCCAAGCAATCCATTTTGGCCATTTAAATTCCGAAATTTTAATTAGTAAATGATATTAATTAAAAACCAATTTACAACAATACTTTTCATTGCTGCAGCGCGATTCAAACCGTTTTCATTGATTAAACAAATATTTAATTGCGTGTTTCTGTTTCATTGTTGAAAACAGTAACAATGCAATATGGATTCCTCAACGATGCAATATAGATGGCGTTGTGGACGGAATGTGTGAACCATTCTTTCCTTTTATTTAGGAGAGAATGTTGGGCATGTGTCACGTGACCTCACTTCTTCTCTCCGGCAGGGAATGACGAATTGTTCGAGACAGCCTGTACAACTCCGGGCCATGCAGCTAGTTTAATACTAAATATTGAAATATGAGAAATTATGAATTATAAAAATAAGATTAATATTTAAAAGAAATTAATATAAAACCCCTGGCGCGTACCTACTGTGCCTTGCTTTTGATCTGCCTCTGAGGACAATAATTTTTCCAATGAAAGGCATATTACAATTTTTCTATTAGCTGCTTTGACTTCATTGGTTGAATGATATTTTTTAATTAGGCGCATTTAGAGAAGGTATGATTTTTTAAAAATAAAAAGTAGACAAGCTAACAAGTAAAACAAGTTTATAGATTTTACATAAATACAGTATTTTTTAACTAAGACGATTGAAAAATTTTTAAATTAGATACAGATAAAATGTACATCGTTAATTTATATAAACATATTTGGTAAATTTGTCATCATTTCGTGAATTTCGAATAATTCTCTTTTATTATGGTGGCCAAATTTAAAATGTTCAAGTCGTTTAAAATATTTATTATTTAATTATATCAATCATTCATAATTTACCTTAAATTAAAGCTATTCAACGAACCAGTTTCAATTCCTTTCCTTCAAACAAATTACTGAACCAAATAAACCGCTATTCATAAAAGATAAAAAAAAAAAAAGACCGCCTAACCTAGTGGCCGCTTTAAACCTGATATAATATAAAATAATCAAGTAAATTTTCAAAATTCAAGTAAATTTTTAAAATTCAGGTGAATTTTTAAAATTTAAGTAAATTTTTAAAATTCAAGTAAATTTTTAAAATTCAGGTAAATTTTTAAAATTCAAGTAAATTTTTAAAATTCAAGTAAATTTTTAAAATTCAAGTAAATTTTTAAATTTACTCAATGTTCAGTGCAAATAAGGATAGTCTTAACATTCAGTAGCACTGGAATTCAAACCAGCAGGGTCTCTCTGAAACTTAACGCCCTAACAAGGGTGGGAGAAAAACGCGCGAGGCGGTAGTAACAGGATCCAACCCCTAGCATAGGTGGGAAAAACATGCCAGCGATCGCGCCCTTTTTTGCCTCGTAGAATGGTCAACCAATTGAAACCAAAATTGAACACAGATCTAAAATTAAGATAAGAAGACCATACATCAAATTTCATTTATCTAAGTCATTGCATTCAGGAGTTATCGTGCTCTCAAATATGATACGGACCTACATTCCTGATGATAAAACTGTGTACTAAATTTTATGTATCTATCTATTTAAGTTTTTGAGTTATCGCGTTCACATGAACACGCACAGACAGACTTCCCGTAGACGGACTGCGTCCAAAATTTGACAGAAATCTACAAATTATGCGTAAAGATCACATAACAAATTTCATCTCTCTATCTCTAACCGTTTTTGAGTTATCGCGTTCATAGACAGATAGACATAATTCCAAAATTTTTTCGCGGAAACGATATCGAATTTTTCGCGATTGCAATATTTTCTTTTCGCATACGAGGAAGTAAAAAGATACATCGAAAATCAATGAATAAAAGTCGGCGAATTTTTATGCATCAGAAACATTAGTTCGAATTTTAAATTTAATCAATTGAACTAAAGGAAATCTAATGTTATCTTTTTATCTATTGCTTTTGAAAATCTTGTTTTATGGCGGAAACAATTTAAAAGGAACGTTAATTGGATGCAAAAATTGCCATGAAAGTATAAAATGTCTCGGAGCACTTTGATCTAGCGAAGGTTTTATACATCGAAAATCAAAAAACGGTATTCAAATTCATGAATGTATATACTTTTATTGCAACGAGTTAAAAACCAAGACTATTTCAATGGCTGGTTTTGAAACTGAATAATATGGAAATTATATACCAAAATGTCCAATTACTTATAAATACCAGAAGTGAAAAGAGGCTTAGACTGAACTGTGAAAGATTTTTGAAAATTTCTGTCGCTGAATTGAAAACAGTTTATTTTTCTTTTAGGAAGATACAAGTGGAAATCCCGATGAATCATTTTTAATTTCTCCGATAGAGGTAGAAGACAGAGACATAGCCTTTGGACTAGACCGTTAATTTTTTTTTTTTTTTTTTTTTTTTTGCAAAAGAAATGTAAAAATTTTCAGCGCCACTGAAAACGTATAAAAATTTTATCATTATACTAGCTTTTCTATCTAGTTTATATAGAATAGTCACTTATTTTCTCAGTTTACACTGTGTGCACCCAACCCACAAATGGTTTAAAAGATTTTAACTATCAAATAACAAAAGGATTTTGCAAAATCAGTCGCTCCGCTTCACTAATTATTCTTTCAATTTGATAGAAAAAGTATTGACTCTCTTTGTGTCACACAAACTTATCATTTATAATTGCAGCAATTGAAGTGTTATAATTTATTTTTACCTCTACGTGTGATGCTATTTTAACGAATAAAATTAAATTTCCTATCCTTTTCATTGTTTGCTTCAGCGATAATGCATCGAAATGATTACGTTGAAGTTGATTGGCCTCCAGAGTGTTATAAAAGAACAATGCTTGCCTCACATAAGCGATTTGGAGTTTTGTGACATCTTATTTTTATCCCTTAAAATATTGGTTTTAAAAAGCCAACAGTGGAAGACAATAAAGTTATTTCATTTTTGTCTCTTTTCCTTGGCATATTATATCACTTCTGGGAAATGACAAATCAACAAACATTCAAAATAACATACATGGCATTTCATAATAGCATATACAAACCTCTAAGACAGAATTCAATTATTTCACGAGCATTTTTAAACAGATATTTTGGCTCTATGTAATGCTTTACATGTTTAAAAGGACTGAAATTACAAACTTGTCTTCAAATCTAGCATTACTCGATCATCCTTTTAAAATTTGCAGACATCAGTGTAATAATAATGCATTAGTCAATCAATACAAAAAATAATGTTTATAAATTCTGTCAATATACTTTTATGCTGAATAGGAGAAAATTTCAAGAGTTGTAGCTAAAAATAAGATAGGCTAGGGATATTTTATGATGTGTATAACGCCACAAACCTTCATTTTAAGAAAGTGCTAAAAATGTACTTAAAATTCCTATATAAACAGTTCCCAATATCAGTTGAAAATGCTTATATTTTTACGAAAGAATACAGATATCGGAAAAGTCCTTTTTCTAGACGATTGCTTAGTACAATACAACCTCGATTATCCAGTCCTCTATCAACCGGGATCTGTTAATCAAGCCGGTACCATATAACCGAACTGTGTCTTTCATGTTTTAATAAAGTTAACGAATTTTGTTTTTCAAAAAAAAGTGTCAAAGTTAATATTGGAGCCGATTCTTCACGATGCAAAGACTTGTGAAATGTTGGTATTGGCAGGTGATTTTTTTATAAAATAAAAGAGAAAAGGAAAGAAAAGAAAAAGACAGTTTCATTCTTAAGCTACCTAGTAGTGAAGTGAGAACATTCCATGCATTTTCATGAAAAAAATTACAGTCTAAAGTTTTGCACTGTTAAGCGGGAGGAAAATATTCTTCGGGGAATATTCTTTAGGGGACATACGACTGTTAAACCTCGAAAATTTTCGATTTAATGAAATATATATATATATATATAGAAATCTTCCATTTTCGTTTGTTTTGTGTTTTTAGAGGGGATGACGGCAATTTTTTAATGGATTTCGTTTGTCGTCAGCAGAAAAAAGCACAAATTAATATCATGAGCGAGCTTTCCTTCCTGACGAGCGGCTCGCTATGATATTTTTCATTTTTTGGTTTTTTCTGGTTTTTGTCTATTTAGCCATTTTGTCTTTTTTTTTGTTTTTGAGTTTTTATCTTGTCTTTATATGTTGGTTTTGATATATATGTATATATATATATATATTGTTTCCCTGACTTTTCTGAATAATTTAAAACAATCCGCGTTAAAAAATTCCCATAATTATGAAAGTTATGAAGGAAAATGTATCAGCTCTTCAACGTAAACATTGAATATGACCATATATTTAAGCGCTATATCTCAAAATGTTTTTTTTTTTATATTGCGCGCACGGTATCTCAAGAAGTATTGAATATATTTACATAAAACTTTTACCGAATATGTATTTTGTTATGTTCTACAAATTGAACCACATTTTTGTACATATTTCTCCAAACAAATTTTTGGGGGAGGGTTAAAAAAGTTGAAATTTTAACTATTTTTAAAATTTTTATTTTAAATTTGTACATAAAATATAAATAAATTAAATTTAAATGATAATAAATTGTGGTTCAGTTTCTTAAACAGACTGTTCGGATTACTGAGATACCCAAAATATTGTGTTTAGATAAATATTTTATCCGTAATCATGCGCGCAAGGTGACTATCTCATTTTTCCTCCAAAACTTATACCCATATTTATTACTATCTCAAATAAATACATACCAATATGAAGGTTTGAAAATGTGTGTACTATAAGAGAAAGAACAGGTATTTTTCTAGAAAAAAAATGAGTTTGTGAATTGCATTGTTTCAGAGATATAATGTATCGAATTTGACAGTTTTCAACCATTTTTTCGAGGTTTAAGAGTCATATGTCTCCTTAAACAATAACTAGGAAAATGCAAAGCAAACAGAGAAAATCAGTAACATTCTCGAATCCTCTTATGAAAGCTGTTTCAGAAAATGCACATTAGAAGTTTGATAACTAATAAAAGAGTTTTCTAAAATCTTAATAAGTGGCAGTTCTTGAGGACTTATTTTCATAATTTCAAATAAACAATTTTGGAAAACCTTGAGGGAAAAAAGAAAGCCAGTACTTCAAATTTAGTCTCTATTAATCGAACTTTCGATTATCAGACGTGATTACTGTCCAAATCAGATCGAAAAATCGAGGGTCTTCTGTAATCTGTTAATAAAAGATTGAAATTTTTAAAAAATCACAATTTTTGTAAATTTTTCACGTTTTCGGCGGCTTTTGCGCCCTTAAGCATTTAATACCAAGGTGAGAAATAATAACAGGCATCTAACTGTTCATTCCTTTCTTTAGATACAAGGAAACCGCCGCTGATGAATCAAAACAACTAACACCTGCACTATTTCACTGTATCAGTAGCAACAAATCAGTCGCATCCGGATGCAAATTATGCAAACCAAAAAGGGAAAAAAATTATTCTTTATTATTTATATCGTCTCGTTTCGAAACCAACTTTTGCTGATGCTATTTTTAGCTGTCCTCAGACATCTCAACTCTTCCGACCTGGAAACGAAGCTTTCACGGTCAGGACGAACACGTGGCCTCGCTAATGAGAGAAATACACCTTTTTTTCCCCGCCAGAACATGCATAGAATGGAACCTTATTTGTTTATTTAAGTCTCTTCCACCCCACCCCCTCCGCTGCTTTGTTTTGATTCGTCCTGCCAATGAAGAGTAACAAAGGGTTATCGGGGAAATGGGTTAAAAGTTGAGCGATTGACCCAGTGAGGAGGATGGATGAATAAAGAAGCAGCCAAGTTCTGCATTTGAATAAACAAAACAAGAGAAGCCAAGATGGCGGCCTTCGCATTGATAATGGCAGTGAAATTAGGCGAGGATGCGATGCGTTTCCTGGTCGAGATTAACCTGAAAAAGTGGTCCGAGCCAGGTGAGGTAGGAAAAAGCAATGAAAGAAACCGATGCAATGAAAAAGGAACTCCGGCAGGGTAGAAAATTATTCAAATTTCATTCGCTTTTATCTTTTCGCCATGAAAAAAACTTTTGCTCTTTTCGGAATTCACTCCACTTGGCTCTCTTTTCTCGACAATTTAAGTATTTCGCTGCTGGAAATATCTCGGTGTCGAAGTTTCGTTTGCATGACGGGTGAAATAAATTATCGTTGCCAACTTAATGGTTCAGAATTTTCTCATGGAAGTTGTGTGGAAGAAGTTTAAGTTATTCCGATGGAAGTTCTACAAAAGCGAATTCAGATATCAAAGTAAAAGAAATGATTGCTAATTCCATTGTGTTACTCTGTTTTATAGTTTTATTAATTTTAAATGATGGAAAAAAGAGTAAGGAAAAGAGTATAAAAAAAGAGTAAGAGTAAAGTTTTGAAGAAGTTATTTTATGCATTTCTTTCATTTAAAAAAATGCTTTAAAGTTAAATCAATTATTTTTCACATCACTTTTAGATTCCATTAATTCAATTAGCATTTTTAAAGTTGAAATTCGACTTCTATCCTGACTTGATAATTTTAATATAAATAAACTAAACCATATAAATAATTAACATATAGAACATTGCTTTAATATTTTGACATCATAATTGTTTTAGCACGTTGATATATTTCTATTAAACGATTACAGAAGAAAAACACATCTTTATATAAATAGACACTTAATCGATTTTCGTTCATTTTTTAGGCCCTAAACTGTAAAAATAATTTTGTCAGAAGTGAACAGAACCATTTTAGAAACTTTACTCTCTTTAAATACAAAATAAACTGATGAATATTCTATTTTTTTAAAAATAAGATTATTTCCATGGAATCAAATCACGTGACGTCAGAGTAACAGGATAACCTAACTGGTTATGGCATCTAACACTTAATTCCAAGTTGCTTCATGCTGATGTCACCATCTGCAAGACTTGCTATGGATTCCAAAAATTAAATATGGCGCATCACACTTGACGTGTATTACGTCATCACCAATTGATCACATGAAAATATTTTTTAATTTACGTGATTAATCGTTAGTAATTTATCCCACGTGTGTCAAGAAGTGCAAATTTATTTTTGCAATTAAAAACAAATTTGAAGGCAGTCACGCTGTATTTTACTTGATAAAATAATCGACAAATGGATAAATAACAACATTTCATGAAACAAGCATTGTTTTCTACGTTATTCGAAAAATCTCGATGAAAGAGTGAGAGTAATAACATTCGTCTCATGACGGAATGCCTTGATGATGATGCTACGACAGAATATCCTTGCCCATCAGTACAGCTTATGTGATGAGCACTAGTGAATTATTACTTATTCTCGTTTAAAACTTTACAAGGCCACTTTTTTCAAGTAGTGGTATAATAAAATAACTTTGGTATTGCGATTAATTTAAGAAAAAAAAATTCATTTAGCTTATTGGATGACATTATTTTTTGTTAATTAATTTTATTAATTAATAAGTAATTACCAAGTCAAGACACTTCGTTATGGTTTGAGATAAAAAATTGGAACATCCAGGTTTTTGTTCCATCGGAAAATTTGGCGGGAACTTACGCCAACCTTAAAAAATGCATTTAAAAATTGATGAATTTGGCGGGAAGTATATTCCCACGGCTTTAAAAGAGATTAAAAAGTCAGATGATCCTATAGTTAAAGATTTTAGGAATAATTCATTGAATAGCTGAGCAACTTAGTAAAATTCTCTGCATTCCAAGAAACATGCAAACAACGACATTCTCTTCCTGCTTTCAATCCCGCATCTGTTCATATGCACACTTAAAGTTCTGAGATAACATTTGAAGAGTTGAGTATACAGCCGTATACATCAAAATGCCTAGTTCATCATCATTCCATTCGAAATCAAATGTTTAATTTCTTACAAGGGAAAAATAAACAAAGTTCCCAAACTGTACAGTCTTTCTCCCCCACGTCAAAGCAAGCTAAATTTAAAAGTTATTTTTTAAAGTTTAGTTTAGTTTTCAGTTATATTAACGTTCCGTTTTGAAGCAACACGAGGGCTATTTTGGGACGGACCTCGTCATTTTGAACGGCGGTCAGATGAAGAGGGCGACACCTGAGTTGGCACACCTTCATCAAGCTTCCGCAACACACCAGCTTGAGGACCTTTGCCCCCCCCCACGTATAATTTAGCGTGCAAGAGGCCCGCATACAGGCGTATCTTCATTGGAATTGGGTTCTGAATCTGGTATCCTCCGGTCCCAAAGTTGAGAACCGATTGGCCTCCGTGGCCCCCAGTTCAATTTTGCTCCGAAACAAAAAATATAAATAACTTCTTAAAATGATACAAGGAAACATATTATTTTTATAAAAGTTTAAAATGATACTTTTTGTTTCACTAAAGAAATTGCTTGAAAACAATGCGTGATACACAAAGATTTCACCTTCTTGCAAAAAGCACATGGTTGAAAGTTGATGGCAGTTACCACGAGCACGTTTTTCCATTTACACAACTTTGTGCGTTGCATTACATTTATAATTTTTAAAATTCCAAAATATATCAAAATACTTCATATTATACAACATAGAACACACTTTAAAAATGTCATCACATCACAATTATAATAGAATAAGCAAAAGAACTTAAAACATAAAGAATTTCAGTTTACGGTTCAATTTTCCAATTATCCATTTACCATTACATTTTCCATGTAAAATCAAAATAATTTTCTCACACGTCATTTCCGAAACAAAATTACACTAATACATCAATCGGTAGGATATATTCCCATAAATAAAATCTATTTAATTTTTATCACAATTCAATTTTTAATATAATATTTAGCATTTACGCAATATAGAAAACAGGACGATTATACAATGTGTATTGCTTGAATGAATGCGCACCACATTCATATTCTGAATTGTTTGAAATCATGACGACAATTTTCAGGATTTTCAAAATGGCGTCGTTTCAAAATGGCGTCGCAATGAACCCTGAATACTGTTTGTCATCATCGAAATATGACAAATTTCGTCATCAAAAGAGAGGAATTTTTTAAAGTTGTAGTGCCAAGACGCTGCTTTCTTTTCGAAAGCTGGACAAACCACCTCAATTCTAGGGGAAAAAAATCCCTACAGTGATCTCGTGATGGTTGTTGAATCCAGGCTACAAAACACGTCCAGCAGTTTGTGATGATGCACGCGAAGCAGTCAGGGCCCAGGGCTAAATTTAGTCTAATCCGACTTGAAAGACGCAATCGAGACCTCCAATTAAAGTGACGGATCGCCGTTTTTTCAAACGGATTGTAAACTTGCATTTTTACATGAAAGAGTGGCATTTCATTGTAAAAGAGACAGAGACGCTCTACTTAGAGAATGAATCATCCTTCGGTAATTATTACATCTAGTTTGAAGGTCACCGTCCCAATTTTGATTTCTAACTAAATTGTTACGTCAACATAGTAGAAGGACTTTTTTCATTTAGTTATTTTGTTGAGTCATATAATTTTGATTACACGCTTTCATTTAACTTGATTTGTTCCATGCGTGTAAAGACAGAATTTTGGTACCGATTTTTTACAACCTGGTTGATGTGCTAGAGTACTGAAATTTCGTACGTTTGTGTGTAAATATGTGTGTGGCAATATAATATTTAAATATTTTCAGAACTTAATAATCACTTAACCAGTTGATTCAATTCAATTTTGATTCCATACCACTTGCTGGGGAATTTGGCAAAAATTGAAAACCAAATGCCATAATATTTACAGCAATGAATCGTGAAACAAATTTTAAAATTAAAAAGTAAAAAAATAAAAAAAATGTTCTTAAAAACCTGCTTTTAAAAGTGTTCTAAAATGTAGTAGTTTTTTTTTTACCGATAATATGAGCATCTAAACAAAAGCGTTGAAAATCAATTTTGTTGAGTCATATAATTTTAATTACAAGCTTTCATTTAACTTGATTTGTTCCATGCGTGTAAAGATAGAATTTTGGTATCGATTTTTTACAACCTGCTTGATGTACTAGAGTACTGAAATCTTGTACGTTTGTGAGCAAATATGTGTGTGGAAATATAATATTTAAATATTTTCAGAACTTAATAATCACTTAAACAATTGATTAAATTCAATTTTGATTCCATACCGCTTGCTGGGGAATTTGGCAAAAATTCAAAACCAAATGCCATAATATTTACAGCAATGAATCATGAAACAAATTAAAAAATTAAAAAGTAAAAAATAAAGAAAAGTTCTTAAAAACCTGCTTTTAAAAGTGTTCTAAAATGCAGTAGTTTTTTTTTACAGAAAATATGAAGATCAAAACAAAAGCGTTGAAAAGTGTAATAAGCGTGAAAGAGTAAGAGTCATTGAAAAAAGTACTATAAAAAATTAAGCTGTAATGGATATAAAAGGAAAAAAAATTCTTAAGCGTTCTTAACAATTAAAATATACATAAAAGTGACTTCAAATATTCGAATTTGCTTAGAATCTTTTTTATCAGCGCTTCAAACATATATATTCTGTGTTGACGACCATACACTTAATAACACATTTTTTACTTTTTAGTATATTAATAAAAGTTTATAGATTTTTAAAAATCGTAATGTGTAAAAAAGCAGTTTTATTCTTTGCAAAAAGTGATTTTCTTAGGTATATACTGAGCGCCCATAAAGTTTTGCATAATTAATAAAATTGTGGTTAAATACGACAGAAAGAATCTATAAAAAGGCTTTGAAAGAAGAAACATGTTTTTTCTGTTGTTCTTATTAATTTTCAGATACAATTCCTTCTACAGATGCTACAATTTCTTCACTAACGTTCTTAACAATTAATCTACGAGACAATTAACAATTGATCTACGAGACCGTGGCTTATCAGATGCTACAATTTCTTCACTAACGTCCTGTTGCTTCGTTCAGTTACGTATTGCTTAATTACGGCTGCTCTGTTCACGGTCATTTCAGAGCTGATAAGCGGTTAAATGAAAATCGTGACTCAACAAACGATTTTGTATGTGACGAGTTTCTGTAATAAAAAGTTATTTATGGGAAGATAGCTTCACGTCAGATGAGGATTATAGAAAGTAACACTTTCTTTTTTGGGATTTCGTTCATCCTATCTTTTAATTATATTTTCCATTCTACAAAGACGTTTTCATTATTTTAAATTAAAGAGTTTGGATACAAAATTCATAAATCATTTGAAATTAATTTAAAACTTTTGCCAGAGATGGAATATTAAACCTCTTTTAATGAGTCAAAATTCTATCTTGTAAATGAGAAAAATCAATTTCTAATTATTTCTTTCGTAAATTAAAAAAAATTCTGATATTTTCTAGAAGTCACCATGAATACATAAAATTGTTTTCAAGAAATGGTAAAATACATTACTGAAAAAGCTTACCTTAAAGATTTTCTGAGGTTGAAAGAAAATGCAGAACAATAAGAAACATTATATTTTGAAAGATCTAGATATAAAACAACATAAAAATGTTCTTATTTTTTTAAACTATTTGTGAGAGGAAAATAACAGTGAACCCTTATTATTTGTGATTATTCCACCAGTTTAAGCACTAAAGCATTTTCAATCTCCAAAGACATCACAAAGAAAAATGTAGAGCTTAATAATTGCTCCTCTTGGCTTGCTAAAACGCAAATATAAAATTAAAGGGGAGAGTTACTTTTTCATTTTAATAATTATATTAATATATTATATTATATTCCATATTATATTATATTATATTATAATTTGTTATATTATATTATATTTTTATATTATATTATATTTATTATATTATATTATTATATTATATTTATTTATATTATATTATATTATATTATATTATATTATATTATATTATATTATATTATATTATGTTATATTATATTATATTATGTTATATTATATTATATTATG
>BGPR01001652.1:165103-175588 GCA_013235015.1 Araneus ventricosus | reverse complement strand
TGTATGACAAGAGCGAATGTAGTATGCAATTTTCACAAGCATCTGAATTGAAATAACTCGCTCTCGTTTGCGAGATGAGCTTACCTTTGTCATCTTCAGCATTTTGTATGATAAGAGCGAATGTAGTATGCAATTTTCACGAGCATCTGAAATGAAATAACTCGCTCTCGTTTGCGAGATGAGCTTACCTTTGTCATCTTCAGCATTTTGTATGATAAGAGCGAATGTAGTATGCAATTTTCACAAGCATCTGAAGTGAAATAACTCGCTCTCGTTTGTGTGATGAGCTTACCTTTGTCATCTCCAGCATTTTGTATAAGCAGCTACTTTTGTAGAATTATTTAATTTTTCTATTTTCACCCATGTTTTAAATTGGTTTCGGGAGACTTTGTGGTAAGAACTCAATTTCAAAACCGGATTGCAGCAAAGATCTTCTGTGTATATGGACCTGGTGCAAATTAAATCTGACGCCGAGGGTTAAGAGGGTTTTGGTGTGATGCGGAAATTTGGACCGGGAGTCCGAAACTCAAAGGTCCGTCCCAAAGTAGCCTTTGTGTTGCTATGACACGTGACATAATACAACAAAACAAATAAAACGTCCCATTTTAAAAAGACGAAAATAAAAAACCGAATTAAAAAAAATACAGAAAGATATTTCACGTTTTTTTTTTTTTCCATGCACGCTAATTAAGTGTTTGAAATTAAATATTCTCTGCTTCGTTTGTATTTATGAGCATAACAAAAGGTCGAGAGTGCACTTATATTTTCCCACCATTCCACCGGGGCGCACCTGAAATATGGGGATGAGCAGTTGCCGTATGAGTAAGCAGGTGCTCCTTCCCTGGTGGGTACAATACTGGTGTGGGGTTGATTTACCTCCACGCCGATGGCAGTCGCATGTGTCTCTCGTAATGAAGGCTATAATGCGTTTACCAAAGTGTCCGAAATTGCGATTCGCGGCGGCCGGGTTTGTCTCGGATGTTACGTCAGGGCGGGGGCAATTCCTTTGTTGTTGTACTCTTCCGCTTAAGTTTGTTACTTTCAACGCGCGCTCAAAAATGATTGAGTCTATATGTTTTATAACTAAATATTATTGATTGGCATCATTCAACAATCCCTAAAAGAATCCAAAATCACTTTTTCCTTTTATGGTTATTTCTATCGTTTTCGGAAGGCTCAATCATTCTTGACTTCCCGTTTTGAGTAACCTCCGTATGTTGGAATAGACGGGAAAGTCGAATGGGGAATGCTTAAGATTTCATTGCGATTTTTCGAGACGTCGCTTCACAGCAACATCTCCATACGCACGGGATGTATCCAGGGTCCGTTGTATCTCCATCTCGAATTAGCTTGAATTTCGTTATCGAGACCATTCGTATCGGGCGTTTAAGTTCAATGGTTAAACAAACAAGATAAGGCGTTCCAAAGTGAAAGTGTTTCGATGAGTACCCAAGCTGATAAATGGAATGCAGGCGAAAGTTCGCGATAGAGTTTATCTTTTAAGTACCCTTTTGATAATTAGGATTAATTAGTTTCAGGAGTAAGCACGGTATTTTAATTCAGAAATAAAATAAAAATTTTCTTCGGTGGGGAGGGAGAGGACACAATTTGTAGTTTAACGAACAGGAGGGAGGACACAATTTGTAATTTAACGAACAGGAATGGGGACACAATTTGTAGTGACACGAACAGGGGGAGGATACAATTTGTAGTGACACAAACATTGTAGTTTAGAGAGAGGAGACCCAGGTGTTCCACGTGCATTACTGGTTTTGGCGTTTTGTTTATTTAGCCCTTTGTGGATGTGTACGGCGTATGATGTGCGCCACAGTTTACCGATCTCGAGATTGAGGTGTAGGAAATCCAGTTAACGAAGCTGATAACGGCTAAAATTCGGATATAAATATGTATATTATGCATCCATTCAAACCCCTAATATTATTACACTATAAAAAAATAAAGTTATATGTAAGTAAATAAGCACAGAGCTGGAAAAAATGGAGTGGCGTACAAAGTGCGCCAACTTGATCTGAGTTTCTAAAAAGTTACCTGTCTGCAGCAAAGGGTTAAATAAACTGCCGCAATGCTAATCACCACCTATTTAATCGTTTCAAGTTCACTACATGTTTCGTTTCGAAAATTATTAAATTTATTTCAAAAATGAGTGCTAGACATGTAGCTGATCATAAATATGCAAAGGGAAAAAATTAGCATTTTTTCCCCCAAGAAATTTGTGGTTTCACAGTGAAACCAATGGACGGTAACGGGCTATTTTTCCTCCGAATCAGTTATCATTGAAATGCAATTTAATTTAAGAATTTAATTTATAAGTATACGTGAGAATTCAGGATTTTCAACCTTCATAAAATTCATATTACTTTCGAAGACTTAAAAAATATCAATTTGTGCAAGAACCCTCATCATTTTGTTTCTCTCAGATATCAAAAGCAATTTAGCTCTTGCGATGCAGATGTCTTTGTGAATACTAACGGCATTGATCTGGAATTTTTATATAAGTTGGCCTCTTTATCTGGCTCTTAAGTTATGAAAGAAAAATGACGCTACGTTTCGCCCATGCGCAGTAAAAAAATGCTCAATGCGTGGTTTCACTGCGAAACCAATGAATTTGAAAGGGTGAAATCACAGCCATTCAGCTTTCAAGAATTCTTGAAAGAAGTTGAAAAGTTTTATTATATTGTATTATTATTATTGTTCTTCCTCAATTATTTTTGTGTTGAAATTCTTCTTCCCGCAGATTCTTGCCAAGCTTTACACCCTTTGGGTTGGCTGGGGAATAACAATAAAGAGTTGATGGAAGAAAAACTAATCCACCCTCTATTATTATTATTATTTTACTTTCTTGTATATAAAACGTAATAAAAACGTATTTTCGTATATAAAACAAAATAATTGTAATCGTCAAAAAATTCGACCTTGAAATTTGATGGGGAATTAAATTTAAATTTAGAACAAATCCGGGGTCCCTTTCTTCATCCAGGACAGAATAGAGATACGGCACTGTCCTGGCTAATGTGGGATTTTTGGTTGCATTTGTGATAAGTAAGATAGTTGAAAGTAAATTTTGAACAAGAATTTATTATTACTGTAATCATTTACTTTATAAACGAAATAATTATATAGACATCGGTTGTCTATATAGACCGATAAACTATAATCGGTAGACATGGTTTCTACTCTAATCTTGGCCGAATATACAATTTCTAAACCGTTAGAGATTGGTCTATACTTTCAATTAGAAAAATGTTTTAAATGGCATAAAGAATCTATATATTTAAAATAATTTGGTAAAACCTTCAAGACAGTCCACGAGCCCCAAACACCAGACCGATTTCGACATTTTTTTATTTCAGATGAAAGCTTATGATGTCTAGATATGTCATCAAAGGTCGCCTGCCCGCTGTAATATTCGTAACGAATGAAAAAACATATATTTCTAGAATTATTAAAATATTTAAAGAAAAGAAATTAATTAAATAAAAAAATCGTTTGGTCATAAAATAAATTAATTTAAAAAAATCGTTTGGCTGAAAAGAATTTAATTAAAAAAATCGTTTGGCATTAATTCTTTTCTAAAGGTTATAAAAATAGTGTGGCAACGATATATTTGTCTTTTGCGAACGTTGCCTAGCAACGGAGAAGAATAAAGATGATTTAACATGGAATTCGATGTCAGTCAGGATGTAACATTTGTGATGTAAGTGTATGTGTTTCTTTTACGTGTTTGAGCTGTGGAAGACGTCCAATAAATATATTATTTCTGATAAATAAGGCTCCCCGATTCTTCATGCTATGCTGAAATACAACACACCCTCCATTTTCAAACGAAATCGAACAAATACTTCTCAAATGTATATTGTCTATGGGGAAAAATCTTGACAGAGTCCCCCCGCCTCAACCGCTGCACCGATTTTTATTTCGTATGAAAGCTCATGACGTCGAGATATGTCATCAAGGATTGCCTGCGCCCCCACCACCCACTATTTTTGTGACATATTTCAAAATAAAACATTGGCGGAATTCCTGATTCTCAAACACTGGACCGATTTCGCCAATTTATTTCGTCACTTCCTTAAAATAACTAGCCAATTATATTTTACATTGTTTGAGTCGATAAATGTACTGCTAAACAAATTACGATGTCTAACTGTTTTTACAATCTCCCCGGTCCTGTTAGTCATATTTAGTAAAATATTCTTGACACACTGACATTTTAAACAAAGAAAAGTTGCACTCTTCTGCGACTAAAACTAGCCGAGTTATGAAGCCTTGAATTTCATTATTTTAAGCCATTCAACAGTCTCCGTTTACTGATTGGAGGGTCTTCCTCGTAATATATTTGATTGTACATATATCGACTCAAAAAATATAAACTATAATTATTTACGTCATTTAGAAAGCATTTTCCCAATTGGAAATAAATACCTATCTCTAACGGTTTAGAAATAAGTCATTGGGTCACGATTAGAGTATACAACCAATACCTGTATACAAATCAAGCATGTTTCATACAAAAGGAGAACACTGTACTTATAAAAAAAGAATTAATTGAGCCCATCCAGGAATTTCAGCTATTTTATTTTCCCTGGAAGGCAGAAGCAAAAGAGAGAATGTTTTTCAGTTATATGCCCAGAAGAATGTCTGGAAAACTCTCTTTGTGACATACTGTTCCTTAAAAAGGAGAAACGAATGCATGACTCAGCAAATTCAAAGACTCATTCAGAAACGTCTAGAACGAATTCGAAACAGTATGGCGGTTCTAAACGCAATATTTATAAAGAGAAAATGATATGGAACACAATTTCAGAATTATAAAGTGTCATTTAGCAAAAGATACTGTCAATGTTTTCTCATGACATGTGTGTAAACGTAAAAGAAATTATAAAATAGGATCATGTATGAAAAAATGTCATGCGTCAAAATTCCTTTTTTCTTTTTCTAAAAAGATTATTGCCTGTATTTCAATTAATGGATAAATTCAGGCTACGGAGGGTATAATTTTGACTATGCAGACTATGACTCCCTTGACAGAAAATTTATCCATATTAGAACTCCGATGGCGTGTGGCCTTTGAAAACGTTTTCCATTCGAGTTCTCTTCCATTCTAATTGTTTTTCTTTTATGTGTTTTAATTATTTTAATTATTAGAGCAAGATTTTTTTGTTTTTTTTTTATTCTATAGTGATTCGTTGGTTAATTGTGGACAATATTGCTGATGCAGTCACTGGATGCTGCTGCATTTGGCGCGCAAAAAGTGCATTGTTATCGCTATTGTTTACTTCTTCTATTTTTCTTCTATATTTTTTTCTTTTATATTCGATTATCTGTATTTTGTATTTTATTGGAAGTTGCAACATTAGCGCCATTCTGTCTAATACAAAAGTTTAATTAATTTTTTTAATTTTTAATTTTTGATATATTTTGTTAAACTATATTAATTGTAATTGTCATGCATCAAAACATATGTATAAAGGAGTGGATATTGAGTTGTATAATAAGTGATCCATATAAGTTTTCTTCCATTATTTTAGATCGTAATCTCTTTATTTCAGTTTCCCTTTTATTAAATGCTTAAATTTTTCTTGCAAATATTTTGTATATTTTTCTATATTTCGAGATTTAAATTAATACTAGCCGCCTTCTGAGACCAGCTCTTCGCCTATAATATTAATTGCTTGCGCCTATGCTTGCAATTTGACGAAATAAGTTAGCGAATTGGCGGTTCTAGACTGAGGGACTCTGCCAAAGTTTTATTTTTTGATATATCGCGAAATTGGAGGTTGGTGGGTTTCAGGCGAACATTGATGACATATCTAGGGGTCATAAGCTTTCATATGAAATAAAAATTGGTGAAATCGGTCCAGTGGTTGGGGCTGGCGTATTGGCCATCTGGTTTTGACAATTATTTTAAATCTACAGATAAACAAGCAAAATTTTCCGTAAAAATAACGAAATTCTTCGCTTCAGAATTCTTAAACTCAGATGTAAATTTCAAAAACATGTTCCTACGCTTGAAAATGCAGTTGGCAGCAATGTCATTCAAAAACGGAGTTAGTCCACTGATAAAATGAGGTTCCAAATATAACTCGAGATAAACCGAAAAAAATTTCCATTGTTTATGTCGAAAATGAGTGATGGCAACCTTTTTGCCGCCATTTACTTTGCAGTTAATAAATCTTGTATGTGACATTCAGCTTTGCTGAATAAATATTCATTTAACGGCTTAAAAGATTTTAGTGCGTTTGCTTAGGAAGGTCAGTTGGAAAAATAAATTGCACGACAAAACATTTTAACCCTACGAATCCATTTTCTTGTTGCCACCAACGCTCGTTTCTGATTTTGAAAAATGCCTCATTAATTCTTTTTCTATCGTTATTTCCATTTAGAACTCTTAAAAATTCGCGCATTTTTTTCACCTCTTTACCTCCTCTTTTTTGCCTTTATTTAGTAAAGAGTTGAAATGCTTTTTATTTATGATGATAGTAGAATGTTTAGAACTAGAACTCCTCTTTCGTGTTACCGTTCAGCAATTTCTCTAGCCCAATGGTCCCCAACCCCCGGGCCGCGGACCGGTACCGGCCCTTTGATCAAATGGTACCGGGCCGCCCAAGGAACATTAAATTATTTCCATTTTTATAAGCTTTTATTCAACTTGACTGTCTTCCTTCAAATTTTGTGATCAATTTCTTACCCCCAGATGGAACCGTCTCGTTGAAAAGAAGCAAACTCAGGGTTCTCATTGATTTAGCGTTCTAGTGAGTTAAAATGTTAAATCACTTTATATTCATTTTTTGGTGTAACTGTATTTTATTTTGAATATGCTTAAATATTTCTTTATTAAAAAACCAGTTATTAAAAATTGTTTTTTTAATGTTTAAATACAATTAAATTAAAATTATTAAATCAAAACAATCTAAAATATAAACAATCAATGTCCCCCTCCAGCGGGCCGCGGTAAAATTATCAAACGTTGACCGGTCCGCAGCAATAAAAAGGTTGGGGAACACTGCTCTAGCCTACATCTGAGCTTTCGATATTTTTAAAGAAATTGCTTGTTTAATTCCTACTATTAGTTCACACTCTCCCTATATATATTTATATATATATCTTGTTCAAATTTTACAATCGATTTTAGACTAACTTCCCGATGAGCTAGAGACTTGAAACTTTAAACATAGCTCACAACTAGATGACAATGCAATATTAATTCGCTTTCTTGTCTGTCATTTCACATTTTGCATGACGCATGCGCAGTACGTTTTTCATTATATCTCGAAAGCTATTAACATTACAGACTTGGTTCTTGGATATATGGATGACCCATGGGATCATCGAGCACCCCCCATATTTTAGCCATATCTTTGCACATGCGCAGTACGTTTTTCATTATATCTCGAAAACTATTAACATCACAGACTTGGTTCTTGGATATATGGATGGCCCATGGGATCATCGAAGCACCTTCATATTTCAGCCATATCTTTGCGCATGCGCAGTAAATTTTTCATTATATCTCGAATCACCTAAGCAGGAATTGACTTTAAAATTTTTTTTATATTACTTGTTTTGTTAATATCTCGTCTTGAAGTGACACGAGGATTGATACGCCTAGGACAAGTGATTCTCGATATTTGCGTGTTTTGGGGGGTGTATTTTTGAGAGATAAAATGAGCATTTAAATGTACTCCTTGGTTCAACCAAAACATGAAGTGAAAGGTACCCGAAGTGATGATCCTAGTCCGCGGGAGAGAAAAAAATCACGTGGTTTTGTTTAGTTATATTAACATCCCGCTTTGAAGCAACACGAGGTCTATTTGGAGATGGAAGTCGTAATTTTGAACCACGGTCAGATGAGTTGGCACCCCACTCTCCAAACTTCCGCACCGCGCCAGCGAGAGGACGTTTGGCATACTACTTAAGGTTTAGCGTGTAATAAGCCCCATAACCGGCGGATCTTCAGTGAATCGGGTTTCGAACCTGGAACCTTCTGGCCCCGAAGCCTTACCACTCGGCCACCGCGGTTCCAAAGAAGTCACATGGGATGTATTATTGGCTCTAACATACTGAATTGGCAATTCTCGAAATGAGACTCGGGAAGATATTGTTATAAGCGTGCCGCTCCCAATCTATCAAAACAAACATGGGTGAAACTTCAAAGTAAATATAATGCATCTGCGGTAAAATCCCCATTAACTCTTTGCGTTTAGATGGGTTAAAAACTGTCCCACCTTCAATTTACGTTTATGTACATGGAGGGATATTTTTTAATCAACTTTTATCACCATAATGAATTAATTAATTAATATGAAGCATTTTTTCACAGCTTGGAATTTTTTCGCCTTTTAAAGTCGCGTGCCTCAAAGAATTAAAGTCATTGCAAAATGGGAACAAAATCAGGTGGATTTGGAATTCTAGGACTTTTTACTTGAGAAATCATCATCTTACTCATCCATATTTGGTTACATTTTTTACGAATAAATTACTCTTCAATGAATAAAATTTATCTTTAATCGATTAAGGTATCCGACTGTGTTCGGAGACATTTTTTTGAAAAATAACGTATATATATATATATATATATATATATATATATATATATATATATATTTAATGTTATTTTTCAACTGCATATGTTTCAAAACTATGAAAATATTGTAAAATTAGGCTTTCAAAATAATATTTTTTTTAAAAAACTGAGAAATTTGAAGAAAAATGACTAAAATATTTGCCTTACGCTAACAGCCATAGACAAAAATCATATTCTAAATATACATAAATCCTTGTGGGACTACATTTTTATTACAGTTATCTGTGTTATGTTCTAAAATATTTCTTGTGCTTCAAAATGGTTTTGAGATATAGCTGAAAATAGTTACTAAACTGGTAATTTTTCATAAAAATTGCTTTTCGTTTATATTTAAGCGCTTAAAAATAATACTTGATTTTAAAATTGACCTTAGTTTTTAGAGGAGAACATCGAGCATACTACAGAAAACAATCTCGGAAAATTTCATATCAATACTTGAATAACTCTTTGAGAAATCATTGTTACGGTCGACAGTTTTCCTCAAAAATATCATTTCTCAGAAAACACATTTAAAGTTTTCGCGCAACATAAAATGATGCTTACAGTTCGGTAATAAAACAACTGTAACTCCATTTGTAATTCACGTAGAGTAAAAAGTGAGACAGTTTTAGAAAGCTGGTTAAACAGGCTACAAAATTAAGTCATAAAATTTTTTTTGATTAATTTCATCAAGAAAGACGATTTTAAACCAGTCGGATACCTTAAGCAAGAAATCTTAATCGAATTACGAACTACAACTTGTTATTCCTGGATTAAATGCATAATTTTTGACACTCAAATTCCAGGTTATTGCTAACACTATCCACTATCTTCAGCTGTTAATTAACACCGTTTTTTTTCACCGCATCTTATTTCATCTCAGGATACCAGCTGTCTAAAAAGTTCGTTCAAGTTCCTCAAAAAAATATTTTTTATCGAGTAATTTTAAGCAACCTGGCGCTGCTGCATTCATTATTTTGCGCACCAACCACTGCTTTTTTATCGAAAAGCGGACGAAAAAACTCTTGATCACCATCTGCTTCAATTACGGATATAATAGCAGCCATATGGATGATGCCAGAGAGGAAAAAATCTCGCCAAATGAGCGATAATTTCTCGTCGGATATTCCTCTTTACCTCGAACTTGACCTACAAGAAGCGTTTTTTTTTATCGGAGGCTGATTTTTTTGCAGATCTTTCGCTGTATAGAAAGAACGATAATGTTTTTTCTTACATAACAATCTGGTTTTACACTTGGTTCTTCCTTTCTCGCACCTTGAAAGGAAAAGGGGAGCGAAAAAATGAAAAGGGGGAGGGAAAGCAGGCTTTTGGGTAAGAGAGCAAGTGAATTCTTTTTTTATGAATATGCACATTGATGAGGAGGATGGTTTCTATAGAAATTTATTCTTTTCATGAAAAAAAAAATCGCTTCTATAAAAAGTTATATCCGTAACTCGGGTTTCTGTTCCGGATTTTCGGAGTTCCGTTATTTTTGTGATCAATCTTCACGCGTTCGATTCTCAATGTCAGAAATAGTGAGCTAAATCGGTTGGTTTTGGTAAATGCAGCTGAGAGTAGTCCGAAATGAAATGGTAGATGCTGTCAGGTGATAGAATCTGTCAGGTGATAGAATGATGTTGTTTAGGGTAGATGATGGATGGCTCAAAACATGTGTAAACAACAAATAAAGAACTGGGACGTTTCAGATGAGTGGAGCAACGGAATGCCCACCAAACTGACGCTTGGAAGAAAGTGGAGACTCACTTTTAGCTGCACAGTAAACCTTGATTATCCGAACCGTAACCACCTCGGATAAACGTAAACTCGGTTAACAGAGACTAATTTTTAAATCATGACTTCTTTTCTCCCGACAAGGTTTTCCAAAATTGTTTATTTGAGAT
>BGPR01001652.1:134498-162191 GCA_013235015.1 Araneus ventricosus | reverse complement strand
TGATCCTAAAAAAATAATAAAATTCTAATAAATATAATTAATTAATATATATTAATTAACTTATATTTCTAATCATAATTTATTATAATAATAATAATTAATTTATTATAATTAATATAATTATTTATAATAGTAATATTATAATATTAAATATTATATAAATAATAAAATTATAATTATATTATTAAATTATATAATTATATTAATATAAATAATAAATTAAAGTATTAATAATAATAAATTATAATTATAATGTTAAATTATAATTTGTATAATTAATAAAATAATATATATATATATATATATATATATATATATATATATATATATATATATATTCTTATATATATATATATATATATATATATATATATATATATATATATATATAATAATTAATTATATAATAATAATTTATAAATATAATTAATTAATTAATTAATATAATTCTAATAAAATAATAATAGATTCTAATGTATAATTCTAATAAAATAATTCAAAACTGCCGGAAGCAAATTTCAGTTTATGTATAGTGACATGAATTTCGGTGGGCACATAATTTCGGTTTGTTTGAGGTTTTACAATGTTGTGTACATAAAATTTGATCGTTTAAAAAATCGACCATAATTAGAAATCTGCAGATGGTATGGGTGATGCTCAAATTAAATTTTTTTATCTGCAAGTTATTGTCTATCAACGAGGATCAAAAGAGTAAAAATAATCCTTTTTTCCTTCTGTTTTCCTCTGTTTGAGAAATACAGTGAAGTCTCCCTATACAGAAATCCTTGGTTCCAATTGAAAAAATCGTTATAGAAAATTTCATTATTACGGAGATTAGAGATTTTTGTAGTTATTTATAAATGTTAAATTTTCAATAGGTGCGATAAGTTCAAATTATTTAATTATGATTTTCAATTAAAAATGATAATATATATTATAAATTTGATTAAAATTATACTAATTTTATTGTATAAATAAAATGCTCAAAAGTTAAGACAATTCACCAATTTAGAGAATAATATGTACTAGTATGTATTTGCGTTTATTTTACTTGAAAATTCCGTTATTTTACATTGCTTTGCATTTCATGGATGTTAAATTTTCAGAAAAAATTTTCACGTTTAAGAGTGAGTGGCTCCAGAAGCAGGCACGTGGCAGGCATGGTGGTTGCACAGAATTATCAACTCTTCAACTTCCGATGCGCGCGCACGCATCACCAATCTAACTTCCCGCGTTTATGATGGGAGATTTCAATATAGACGCGAAGAGAAACGAGGAAGGCATTTGATTTTTCTTAAACGTCATTTTAATCTCAATATGGTTCCCACAAACTATCCAAGTACATTGCCAGATTCATTCATCGATCTTACGTTCACGCAAATATTACTCCAGGAGTGATGAATTACGTTTATATTTCTCGTACCATCGCCGTTTTTTACACCATATTATTTACTAACAGAAATTGCATCAATATTAATAACGTGAATAAATATATTACATTTAGAGAACAAAGATTTTTTTTCCGGAAAAAACACCAGCTAAAATAACGATCAGTCGACATAAATTGAAAGTTACAAAGACTCACTTCCAGTCACATAATATCAAGTCACAAGACTCCTTCAGTCACATAATATCAGAGTCACAAGGAGTTACTTCAGTCACATAATCTCAGAGTCATAAGACTCACTAGTCATATAATCTCAGAGTCACAACGAGTTACGCCACTACATAATCTCAGAGTCACAAGACTCACTTCAGTCACAATAATCTCAGAGCCACAAAGAGTTACTTCAGTCACATAGAATACTTTAGTCACAGAAAGTCACAGTGGAGTAAGGTAGTTTACGCCCCTCAGTCTCAGTTTCCACGGAGACAGCCTCCCGTCGACTTTTTTTTTTTTTTGTTTTTTTTTTGGGGGAGGGTTAAAAAATTTCGATCCGATTTATGCTAAAAAAAAATTTGCTGCGAACCAAAGTTGACAATTGATAGAAAAATGAAGCACTAATTATTGATACCTAAAGGAAATTCAATTTAAGAATTATTTCGGAAATTTATCATATTTATAGATAAGCAATGCATGAGAAAATAGCAATTTTAATTTATTTTATTAGAATAACGAGTTCGCTAGAGAAAAAAATTATAAATTAACCAATTAAAAATGTCTTGCTGGTAATTAGTTGCAAAAAGCAAATTATCACTTAAAAAGAAGCTAAAATTGTGAGCTAATGAATTTTAAAATTTAGCATGAATGATAAAAGTTCTCGAGAAAGTGCTCTCTGAGAGTTTCTATCTTAGGAAGAAAAGGCAATTAATGTTAATTTCCCAGAGAATATTGGTTCTTTTGATAACGTCGTTTCTCGCGAAATTAGCCAATTTAACAAAAAAGATAGGGATATTATTCAGTTAAAACAATGATAAGGTTTGTTTGGTTTTCGTAATGAAGTAAGCTTGAAGGGAAGAAAAAATAATTGAAATAGGCTTCAAAGCCACTAATAAAGTGCCAATCAACGACAAGAACAATTGCTAATCTGATAAAAATTATTTTCTTTCTTTTATCATTAATTATTTCTAAAGAGTTTTCAGACTGAAGATGTCTTCAATTTTTATAATTTCCTTATATCGAGCAGAAAGGCATCTGTTTTAAATCAACTTATAAATTAAGCTTTAAAATGGGGTAAATATGGATAGGTAGTGAAGCCAATAGATTTTTTCAAAATTAATAATCAAAAATTGATTGAGATTTCTGCCTTGATTTGATAATTTCTGACGAAATTTGTAATTAATATATTCACGTAAAGTATCTTTTTGCCTCCATTAATTGATGCTTGATTTTCTCGTCACTTTTTTTATACATCCTTGTGGTCAAGGACAAATTTAAGTTCTCAGACTGGACTGGAGGAATATTTTTGCATCTAAAATAGTGTTTCGAGCTGAAAAAGTTTATGAGGTGAAGAAATAAATAAACTATTGAGCTGAAAAGAACTAACTTGTATCTTCTGAAAGAACTATAAAAAAAAACTCTATGCTAGATCATACTTCAGTACATGTTCCAAAGCTTTAATGAGATCTGCAGATGTTCCTATTCAAGAAATACGTCTGGCCAATTCTGCAGATGTTCCTATAGACATGCCCTTTAAAAATGGTGACATTTAGCCAATATATGCAAATTTTAATTATTATAATTACCTTACTGACGGTTAACTGTTAAATTACAGTTAATCCTAATCGTTTGTGAACCAATTATATGAAAATATTTTTGCATATGGAAAATATTTAATTTGTTCATGCACGAAGTTGCATGTAAAAGTACTAGAATTTAAGTAAAAATGGATGATTGGAAATCAGATTATTAATACCTCAAGTAAAAAACAAACTAATAAATAAGAGAAATAAAATTTAAAAAATGATAAATTCAAAGTATTTGAAAAAGATTATCACGGATAAATTTGAAGAATATTAAAATTTGCAAAGCAAGTAGGTCAACGCAAAAAATTAAATAAGTATAATTTAAACAAGATTTTCTGGTGATAGATATTTTTCTGCATGTACATGTCACCTAAAAGACGTGTTGACTAAACGTCCCGTCGCACCCATATACAACATCATGCCTTTTATTATTCATTTCATATATATATATATATATATATATAATATGCAATCGACTGGAGTTTTATAAGAAAACAATAACTGTGAAATTATACTTTCTGGGTTCACTCGAAATTCTAATTTTTTTTAGTAAAAAATTAAATAAGTATAATTTAAACAAGATTTTCTGGTGTTAGACATTTTTATGCATGTACATGTCACCTAAAGGACGTGTTGACTAAACGTCCCGTCGCACCCATATACAACATCATGCCTTTTATTATTCATTATATATATATATATATAGTATAGTGTATGATTTTTCTTTCTAAATTCTTTCATTTTAGGGTAAATTATACTGTTTGTTTTTTCCACAACTTTAGTAATACGAAGATAGTTTGTACAGCAAAATTAATTTAACCTGGCTAAAGTTTGTCCACAGCCAAGCTGCTATATTAATTGTTGAAAATTCCATATACTTGGATTGCCCTTTTCAATATTATTAATGACAACAGAGTTTTTTTTACATGTTGACATATAAAAGTTTAAACTTAATTTTATGTTCATGGTATCTATAGTATTTTCAATTCTTTAGATTTGTTTTAAATTTGGTTGTATTGTTCAAATAATGAGGTTTTAGTATAGGAGTTGCTTCTTGATATGTCTTGTTTACTTTGTTTCTGTATGATCATATATAACAAGTTATATATATACATTATGCAATCGACTGGAGTTTTATAAGAAAGCAATAACTGTGAAATTATACTTTCTGGGTTCACTCGAAACTCTCCCACGCATTTCCTACGTAGATTCCTACATAGATTCTTTCCTGAGGTTTCGCAATCCTGCCAGATTCACTTCCAGTTTTCCTTTTCAGTTTTTAAATCGCCTGCGATTTCGTTTTTCTGGGTCAGACGGATGGAAGCAGGGTCAGAAAGGATGCCGAGCAACGGGGACGTCGGGTGACGTCACACCCCAACCCTTTCCATCGGAAATTATTCAGGACGAACATGCGCTCGTCCCCGATCCGAGTCTGCCTTTCAATCCGAGGGCTATTTTTAGCTCTGTGTCTTTTCGAAACTGCCACCAATTGGGAAAAGTGAACCAGTTAACCGGGAGCTGACTCAGATCGGAATCGTATTGTTCCATTTAGCTGAAAAGACACCTCGATGAAAGTGTAGCGCGTGATATTTGCTGGAATGTGTGCTTTCCATTGGAATTTTAGGGTGATATCTATGAATAATTGCTCACACGAAATGCTTTTGTAGCATTTTGGTCATTAACCAGCTGAGGTGTGCTACCCTCACCTTTCTCGTATACGTATACAATTTACCACGATTCGTACATCGCAGAAACTTGAAGTTCGTCGGTGCGTTTGTTCAAATTATTGCTACTTCACCATAGCGTTTGCTTTCACATAATGGAAGGCATCAACCTACAAAATATCTTTAATAACTAGAATTTAGATTAAATTAACACTATTTGCAAGCATTTAATATCTTTAACGTAAATGGTTTTGTCGTTTCAAACTAATTGTCTACCGTTCATTCGTTTATGAAGGCTTTTTTTTAAAGAAACTGCATTCTTTGACGTCCGATATCGTAATCACCTCTTGCGCATGCGTAGACCGTCTCGTTCCACCAGGGGCACGCAAACTCTTGTGACACGTACAACGGCTGCTTGGCGCTTACACTTTTGTTTACTTTAGTTTAGTTATTTATATTAAGTCTAACGGTTAAAGAGTCAATAACTGCCTGAGGCTTCAATAAATGTTTTGTTTACCCTAATCAATTTAGTTTAGTTAATAATGGAGAACACTGATTCCTGGACACACCTATATATTTTGCTTCCGTGGATACACGATCAATTGATATTTACAAATGAAAAGATGTTAATTTTCTGCTCCGTATGATGCATGAGCCAAGTTCCAGAATAGACAATTCTAGTATTCTCTTTTCTGTTGCATATTCCATTCAAAAGTTTGCTTTGAAAAGCCAATTTATTATTCTCTCTCTCTCTCTATTTTTAACCTTTTTTTTTAGAACGCCCCTTTCACTCTAATTTAGTTTTTATAAAAGGTCTAGCAGCCTTCTGCGACCAGTTAGATAGCCGGAAATAAAATTTTAACAGAATTAATTCTGTATAATTTTATATTCCTGGTTACCTTAACAAAGTAGTATTAAACTTCATATTGCTATAAACATTTAACCAGCGTTCTTTTTGTAGTCTTGCACTTCTTCTGTTCCTTGTCTACATTAACGCAAAATACGCATTTGATTTCAGCATTAAATTGGCGCGGCACATTTTACGTCCAGCAGCATGCTAATTGGCTTAAAACACGCTGATAAAAAGAGTTAAATCATAGCAACGATAATATTTAGTTTACTGGATTATTTCATTATATATTTACTATTTTCAGGAGTTCCTTTACAGATCTCACAGAAAAATTGATCAAATAAAAGAAGAAAGTAAAATCCAGTTAGATATTTTCTTAGATTTCAAAAATGGGAGAAAAACACTCAATTAAATATTTGCTTAAACAATGAAAACGGTTTAAAATGCGTTGCAACAATGAAATATATTGCAGTAAATTAAGCAAAAAGTATTATTCTTAAATTTATTAAAATTAGAAAAAAAGTGGAAGGCAACTTAATCGATACCATTGAAAAGATTATTTTTTAAATTTTCAGATGGTGTAAAAATAATATTCTGTTACACGGAATGCAAAATTTATTTATTTATTTAAAAGAAAAGCACGCTACAGAGAAAAACTCCAGTTACAGAGTGCAGGCACAAACTGAATAATAAACACACAGCGAACAAAAGCTGTAATCAGTGATTCTTAAGGGGAGTTGGAACCCTAAGTCGGTTAACCCTAACACTGCTACTTCGATGTACCTTTTCTCAAAATCTGTTACAGATACATTTTTGAAATTTTTTATACAAGTAAAGTACACCCTTCTTATTATAATTAAATGAGCTTTTGGTTAATTTTTAATTTTTTATAAATTTATAAAATATTTAATTAGACATAGTGAAATTTTACCCTATTTTGACGCAAAAAAATGTAAAAAAATAAAGTTTTGAGTTTTTTTAAAAAGCTCATTTCAGTATAATGAGAAAGATGTACTTGACTTGTATAAAGGTTTCAAACATGTATCTATAACAGATATTGAGAAAAGGTACATCGAAATGGCCAATTTCACATTTTTTGTTTTGACACAAAAAAATTGTAAAAAATAAGTTCTTGAATTTTTTTAAAAATCATTTCAGTATGATGAGAAAGATGCACTTTACTTGTATAAAAACTTTCAAACATGAATCTATAACAGATTTTGAGAAAAGGTACATCGTAACAGGGTTGGGGTTAACGGACTTAGGGTTCCAACTCCCCTTAAAGATAGAGAAAACGTATCAGAAATTTAAAAGTTGTTTACAGAGAATATGAAAGTTTAAAACACTAAACAATGAAAAATTTTACACAATGACAAAAACACGAAAAGAAACTAGAATTCTAAAAGTTGTATACTGCCATATTAATACCATAAGAATACATAAAGGATTTTTAAAAAATTGAAAACATTAAACCCAAAAACCTTTTAAAAAACAAAGGATTTAAAAGTGAAATGCACACAAACACAAAATCCTTAAAAACACTCTAGGAATTTAAAAGTTCAAAGAAGAAACGCACACTACAGATAAAAATCCAATTGCCGAATGTAAAATCTGAACACAGACGCACACAAAAACATCAAAAAACCTTTTTAAAAAACAAAGGATTTAAAAATGGAATGCGCACAAACACAAGATCCTTAAAAACACTCTAGGAATTTAAAAGTTTAAAGAAGAAACGCACACTACAGATAAAAATCCAGTTGCCGAATATAAAAACTGAACACAGACGCACACAAAAACATCAAGAAACGATACAGAATTTAAAAAATGGATACAGTAGATCACAGAAAAATTAAAACACATAATAACTTATATAAAATTAAAATTAAATACGATCGAGTGCAAAAAGTGTACAGATTTGTTTGTATTTGCATTGTAATTGTTTTTATGAACTCAAATTCCTCGCCGTGCGAATCAGTGCCTTACAGCTTTTAGTTAGACTGTGTCTACGAGCGCAAATAAAAAAATAACCACACATAGCAGAATTAAATTTTATCTCCAAATGCTCGACCCAAGCAAAGTTTCCAGTTAAATGCGGCTCCACAACGTGAATTGGGCGCTCCCTGTCGAATGTGTTCTCCAACACTAAGATGCCGTGAGCAGGAAAAGCGAACATCAAGGTTCTCAATCGGTGACTGAGAGTACGCCAAACGATAAATTCGATATTCGTTTCAATGAAGTTGATATTCCAACAAACAGAAAGGAAAATGAATACGTGGATAGATTTTATGATGCGAATCTGCAGTGTTTGAGTGACATAATTGTTGAGAAGTTTCTTTTCAGCAGTTTTTAAAAACACGTGAAAGCCATCCGTATTTGTAGAAAAAATCATTCTAATTTCAAATATGCGAGTGAAATTTTACAGAAAAATTTATTTATTTAAATATTGAGAGCGAAAGATGCACTGAAATAGCAGGAATGATGATGCAATCCGAAACGCACTCTCATTGGCCGAGTGGATTCTGACGTCAAGGGTGCCTTCCTTCGCATAGTTCTCTTTCGCTAATTCTGTACTCTGCTTTGAATCAAGGCGTTTGTACCAGCCAACATTTTAAAAGTGAAGTTTTTAGCTTAATGCCTTGAAAGAATGTGTATCTCTCTGAATGCAACAGATTTTCCAACAATCAACACTCAAATGTGACACACTATTCTGTAGTATTTTTATGGATCTCTTTGAAAGCTTCGGAACAAAGCAAGCTACTCACTTTCTATCAGTAAAATCCTGATCGCTTACTTATTTTATTACAAGGGAAGTAACACAAATTGTTTGTCAGTACATGTGTCTGTAATTATTCAGTTCCGACAAAGAAACTGGACACAAAACGCCGGCTCGTAAATTATCTCATAAGAAAAGTTGTTTTGACCTTCCCTTGAATGCATTCAGTTACCGGAACAGGGCTCTATACTATACAGAAAAGGCTTCGCCGTAAGAGAAACGGATAGGTTTTCGAAACCATCAAGCAACAATAAATTGCAGAGAGGCCCTCGGGCATTCCGAGAAGACGCTGCGATTTCTGTTGCACAAGAAAGAACGAAAAGATAAGAACCTGATTTTGCATGATGTATTAAATTTCGTATGCCTACAGAAAAAAAGCAGGAATTTATTTATTTCAGAAGTTCCGTTCAAAATAATTTCAGGTACGGCATTTTTTTTAAAACACACCTATTTGTTTTATATAGTTTTATTTTACTACGCTTTATTTTACTATATAAATTATTTCCTTTGTACAAGTATTAATTTTAAAATACTAGTTTAAACTAATTAATATAAAATCTGGTAAAAATAACTTATATAAAGAAACACACTAAAAAATTAAAAATGATAAAACTGTAACCACTTTCGTAAATTGCAAAAAAAGAAAAGATAAGATAAGAACAAAGTATCTATAAGTAGTAAGCCTTCTTTACTGCAAAATAAGCTTTTTTCATTATGTTAGTTAATTTTTGAATTATGTATATAAAAAAACTACATAAATTTATAATAATATTCAAACCAGACCAAATGCGACTGATCTAGGAGTTTAAGTGCTGTCATCAACAAACTCGAGATGCACGATGAGATAAATTTATCCCACCTTTTCTCAACTATAATAATTGATGAGCAAACTAACTTTCTGAAGACTAATTTTTATTTTAATGCATTCATTGAATATAAAGAATTTATTTTGCATCAAAAGTTAATTCTGCGAATTATTTTGTTGAACTACAAATGAAAACGAATTTTATTATAAAAAAAGTCGTGAATTTAAACTAATTTTTAAGATATTCTTATTAATTTTCAATAGTACTGGCAATTTTTTAAAAAATATAAGAAACATTCGAATATCCATTGAAAAAATTTATGCTATAAAATAACATGAGCAAGTTCTTTTTAAAAAAAGATTCTTAAAGAAGTGGGATCTTCTATATTTTTACTCTTTGAGGGGCCGTTACCCCTCAAAGGGTAAAAAAATAAATTCCATGTTATCAAATGGGAAAAAACTAATTAACTTTAACTATTTGCTTTAAAATATCTTAATTTTTTTGCTGCTAACCTCACTTTATACTTCTTTTAAAAACCAAAAAGATATCGAATTCTGAATTTACTGTGCTTCATGATATACAATTTTAATAGGTATAATATAGATTAATAACTCATATCAAAATGATCTCCACAGACATGACGAACGCTGCTTGCTGATAATTCCGGATTTAGCTTCGGATCTCTCTTCATCGCTTTACACCACTTTTTGCAAATAACATAATTTTTTGGCACGTTGATAATTTATCGGGTGCCGTTACAGTTATCTTACGACATTTAGGAACAATACACTACTTGTATTTTTCCGACATTATTTTACCTGATGCTATAGTCGGAAAATACAGAAAAAAAAGAGAATCTCTATAGAGCGCGAACGGGAAGGAAGAGTGTGTCTCCCCTGTCTGGCAACTTTGACGTCAGACCCGTTTCGCGCCAAAATGGATCGTTTTTCCTGCGTTTACTGAGAGGCGAACTTTGATTGCAAATTTAAAAAAAAAAAAACTGTCTAGAATTTTTTTTTTAATGTTATTGTTCGTTTCGAAGCATTTTAAATCCATTTAAAAAATAAAAAAAATGCTGAAGTTCCCCATTGGGCGCTCCCTGTCGAATGTGTTCTCCAACACTAAGATGCCGCGAGCAGGAAAAACGAACATCAAGGTTCTCAATCAGTGACTGAGAGTATGCCAAACGATAAATTCGATATTCGTTTCAATGAAGTTGATATTCCAGCAAACAGAAAGGAAAATGAATACGTGGATGGATTTTATGATGCGATGTTTGAATCTGCAGTGTTTGAGTGACATAATTGTTGAAAAGTTTCTTTAAATATGAATATTTCATGCATAAATTTTCATGAAAGATCACGGAATTTCCGTTCTGAATTCGGAACAAAAAGACAAGATATCTTTTAACTTTCTTCCTTCACTGGATTTTCATTTGTTTGCCTTTAAAAATTGTGGAGCAGTTTATAATTTTTAGTTCTCCATAAATGTTTAGGGTCAGTGTCACTCTCCGCTGACATCTTCACAGGTAGGTCAGTCGGCAAAAATCGGTGATGTTGAATTCTCTAGAATTGCCTTGGCTTTTTTTTCTTAACACTTTGGGAAAAATCTTTTATTTTTATTATCTCCGCTTTTGAAAGAGAAACTTCCATGAATTTCATTGTATCAGTTAAGCGTAAAATTTGCATTTCAAATTTTTATTCATACAAAATTCATCAGTTAAGCATAAAATTTTCATTAAAAATTTCAATTCTTTGTTCTTTTTTCAGTGGAAGGGTATTCATTTAGTGAAATATAGCATCGAATCTATTATTATTATATAGTACTTTTTGTAGTGAAGTGCATAAAAAGTAATTGCTTTTACTTTTTTTTTTGTCTATTCAGTCTTTCTCTGGATCCTATCGGCGTTTCGGGATGTCCGCATCGCGCCGGTGTGTGTGTGGGGGGGGGCGCGTTTGGCCCCTGCGCGTGTGGATTGGCGTGCGGCAGGCCCAATGCATGGCGGATCTTCGGTGGTATCGGGTTTCGGGCCTGGAGCCTTGCTGTTCCGAAGCCGAGACCTTACCTCTAGACAACCACGGCCCTTTATTAATATAAAATAACTCTGCAACAGTGGTGGCTCGTTAGCTCAGAAACTAGCAGGCCTGCAGAAGTTGTAGTGAATTTTGTGCCGTTTATTTTGATATATAATGAAGTTATACTAAAAGTTGATAGTTTTTGAGTTATAAGCAAAAAACTGGGGGGGGGGGTCATGTTTTTTGGGTTATAACTAAAATTCCAACACAAATTATTAGTGGCAAACCTCAGATTCGTCAGCAGCACCCCAAAAAACACAAGGAGGCAAAAAATTACAACACCTCCAGAATTGGATTTTAAGAAAAACAATTGACGACTGAACGACTGAGAAAAGGTGAAAAAAAATGAGAAAGACGCATCAAACGAAAGCTGGGGAAAATGCAGCTCAAATGGATGCAATTACCAGCGGAGACAGGGTTGTTTGTCTCCCGCTTCGCTTTGCTTATTGCATTAATTTCGGATCCTCAGGAGGGGCAAAACTTGCTGCAGCTCTGGTCTCTCTTTCTCAATTCTTGATTGATTTTCCGTCTTCCTTTTCGTTTTCTTATTACTTTTCTGACATTTTCGTTGATCACTGAATACTTAAAGTGGAAAAGTGAGCCAATTAGAATAAAAACGAATATACAATTTTTTAAAATAATTTCAGGGGGGAGTGCATCTCTTATGGACGAGCCGCCACAGCTCTGCAGAAAGAGCTATTAGATGATCATACTGCAGAATGAAATGTAACCTATTGTTAAATTTGGTTTTTCTTTCAGTAGAACGTTTCATTTAATATTTCTTGGAAATAAATCTCTAACATGAATCAAAATAAGAATAGTACCAAGTAAAACGCCCCTTGTTTTGCGGCTATCTTCCGTGCAAGAGCCCAGATGGCTTTCTGTAGTCAGTATGACTTTCTGTAATCAGTAAGAGGAAGGCTGCGTCGAGTACCTTCTTAAATAATTATGAATATAATCCAAATGAATTCAGATGCAATTGATATTTGCATGGTAAAACTAAAGTTTATGGTACCCAACCGTTCCTCCCCACTTAGGATCGACAACTTTTTGTTGCCAAGAGCAAGATGGCTTTGCGATTTAAGAACCAACGTTTGGGTGCGCAGTGAGCTTTTTATTGTTCTTTCGCGCACGCGATGCCTGCGGCATCTGAAAAGGAGAAATTCAGTGGCTCGTAGTATTCCCAGCTTCAATCGTCCTGTACTATAGCGTTCATGAGAGGCGTAGTGTTGGGCAGGGAAGCGTAGATAAAATGTTAATACGTTTGCTTCACCTTTGGCATCATCTATCCTCATCTCTCAACTGGTTCTCGTAGCACTTAAACCTTGAAAAACATCAGCATTCTGTTACTACTATAAACTACCAGCTGAAATATTCTGCCTTGGAATTTCTCGTATACCTTACACTATGGCCTGTTTTATGCTTAGCTTCGTCATATAGTGAAGAGAGCCGGGTATGCAGTTTGGAACAGTATCCTTTGATTTCGACCAGTTGAGACCGAAATTGGATTACGCCAATTGACTTCGACGGATTTGGTCCAAAAAAAAAAATCTGATATAGTTCTGCAATTCTGGTGGTAAAATCTTATCGAGGCAGCTATATCAAAATGTCGTTATGTCTAAAATCGCATACAAAAATACTTAAGAAATTCTGATGCAACCCCTGGAACCACTAACGATACATGGCATTTTGTTGTAATATACAACAATCGCGTATCATATCGAGAGTGGAGTAAAACCGGGTGCCTTTGGTTCTAACGCTATTAGCTCTTCTTTCCAGCGGACAGATACTTAATTGCACTCTACTAGTCAAGAAAAAGGAACAGTCATAGCTGCGCGTTACAGCTGTTGAATTCACTGCTTCTGTGAAGGTTTATTTGTTTTAGGACGTCAACTCTCTAATGTTCGTTTGATTTTAAACTATCCTTACACTTATAAAAACTATAATTGGACCAGCTTATTGTGCGTTTACTAAGGATTCGTACCCTATCAAACGATAAGGAATTCGTCCAATTGTTGAGCAGTTCTATTTCGTTTTTTGCAACCTCTGCACTCGGGATAAAACTGGTTACTTCAAATGGCGTAAGACAGGGACAGTGAGTATTGATGATTCCTCCGATGAAGACGATAAAAACACATCAGACGTCGATTGTTTATATTTTCATGATGCGCTTTCTAATTTAAATAAATGAGAAGGGTTGATCCAATGTATAAACTGTCTTAGCTGTGCTCACGAAAGCTGCAGTGGCGCGGAGGAAAAACATAACTGCTTTGCATGTGAATTTTGTAACTAATATTCTTAAATTGTCATTTAAAATAAAAGTGCCTGCTATTTATCCATGGAAAATCGAATTTTCCTAATTTTCCATACAGTTTAACACGATTGCTTGGTTTTGCCCCACTAGTGGGGTAAAATCGGGTGGTATGGCTTTTTTTTTATAAAATTATCATTGGTAAAAAATATAGTGAAACTATGACTTGTCCTGAAAGATATATTGTTCTCCAATAAACAATGAATATTTTGATAAAATTTGACAATCTTCATGTCGAATAGTTTAGCGCCAATAGGCTTTCGAGTCCTAGATCCACTTTCCCCTACAACAATTTGAAAGCAGATGTAGCTAAACTATATTTTTCCGTCCGTAAGTTGTTTTGGCAAATTTGACATACGGCATTTTAATATGAAGGATTAACCCTTTGCGGCGCAAGCATTAAATTTTTTGAAATATGATGAAAAAACATCACGAATAGGTTTAGTTTATTGCCTAGACATAGAATCTACAAAAAAGTTTTTTTAAAAAAAAACTTGCCTCAATCCAAGGGGGGGGTCGTTCCCATTTGGGTCACCCCCCTCATATGAGAACCCCTTAGATACATCCACCTTAATACACTAAAAAATATTGTTGAATCTTACGGAAAATCATAAATTAAAACTTCAAGAATGTTGGAGGAAAATTTTCGAGTTAATTAGCTTAAATTGTAAACGTCCAGAACTGAAAAAATTTTTTATCTCTTAGTTAAGGAATTTTTCCAAACTTTATCTCTAATAATTCCTATTCCGAAAGGAAATTTCATAAGGCTGCTATATGCATTCTAAAAGGAGTACTATCAGCTCTATCCTAAACCTATTATTTTCCATTTATAGTCGAATTTAACGGTTGAGAAGCGAGTGAAATTAGGTGTGCCATCAGCTGGTACACTGCGCTGCGAAGGGTTAGAAGTTAAAGCGAACCAAGTCAATTTTTTGCTCATTTTGCACTAGCGCTGACATGGTAGTGCACAGATGTTACTTTTTCCGCGTAATAAGGATTCATATCCTTAGTTCAATTTGCATCCACCAGGGAGAAAGAGCAACGGTTACTTTAACCCTTTATTTCCCGACGGTATTTAAATGTACCACCTTAATCAAGGTTATATTTTCGTAATTTGGTCGCTTTTCCAGACAGTATTCACATGAACACGAGGAATGTTGTTCCGACTGCTAGCAGTAAATGGCGGATGAAGAAGAAAATTAATCTTTTTCATCATTAATCAAATTAATTAAATTATTTTATTTAATTAAAGAAGTTTTTCGTCTTTCCTGGGGTTATTCTGCGTGAAAACATTTCTGATGATGCCACAATAAAATTGAAAAGTTGCTGGTAAGTGAATTCGGTAAATAAAGGGTAAAATGCATTTTGTCAAACTTTGAAGTCCGATTTCTCGGAAATGATTCTGATGTTGTACTTGTTCCACTTTAACCCCAGATCCCCATAGAACAGAGAAGATATGCCAAACTTCATCTTTCAAGCTCGTTCAAATTTTGAGTTATAGTGTTCACAGGTAGAAAAAAATATTATTTTCGGACTCAGGGAGGACTAAAACGTGGAAATTCGTGAAAATCTTGAGGTCGCATTTTTTGGTGTTTACGATGCTTTCTTTTAACCTTTAAGCGGTGGAAACGGCCTTTTCCGTTTTGCTTGCTTACTTGAAAAGCAGATATATGCATTACTAATACAATATCCCAGATCCTCCGGTAACGCTCTGACGTCACCAACAATAAAACTCGCGCCATAGCACTGCGAGACGTTAAACAGCATTCATTATTTAATTGTTAGAGAACTTGAATTTCAGTCATTTTAAATTTAAAAGAGTAATTGTCGTTCTAATTTCAAATTTAATAGCTCTAAAATAGTGAAATAAAATTTGCTATCGATTGATATAAAATTTATCTCGCTATGATCAATAGTTACCGAGAAATTTTAAATTATATTAATCCTATATTTCAAATTAATTTCCGTTTTTCAATAGAAAGTCGTAAATTACGTCAGTGGTATATCATGCGCGTGATATAGTTTGGACGCCAAATTGTATCTGAATGCAATCGTGGCGATGTTGTTTTCTTGCCAAGAATTAAATTAGCTACCAGTGACGTGAATCTACCATTCGTTCACAACCGCCGCCAGTTCCCGTTAATTCCAGCTTACACGATGACTATCAACAAATCGCATGGGGCAAACTTTCGATCATGTTGGAATTTACCTCGACGAGCCTGTCTTTTCACATGGATAGCTCTATGTTGCACTTTCAAGGTCTAGGATTCCCAATCACATTAAAATTTACACAAAGACATCTGAAGTACAAGGAAAATTATTAAACAATGAAAAATACTTCACACGGAATGTTGTTTACCAAGAGGTTTTTTGAATAAAGAAATATTTAAATAATATGTAAATAAAAAAAATATTTCCTGTCATAAAACATATGTTTATTTTATTTGTTTTCAATGAATGTTAAACATTTCTCTAGCATATATATCTATTTAAACACGTCAAATTTGAAGGGAAATCTCTCGAATGAAGAGGCAATTTGCACCCGTCAGACCATGACGGGTGATTTTCTAGTATATGTATATTTTCTTAAAACTTCATTGGTTAAAGTATCCTAAAGATTTCAGATTAAATACAAAAAAGTTCAGTTCCTTCATTTTAAAAGACAATTCTTCTAACCTGAAGACTATAATATTATAATAATTGGGCGCTCGGATAGTTAAGACAATGCCTCGTATCAGTGACATCGAGTCGGGGGGTGGCGGTCACCCTTTACTTTTTGCGGAAAGCATTCCATTTTTATTTCATTTTAGCTGCCTAAAACTAGGATTTTTTTTGAAGTGAAGCTTCTTAACGCAGGCTTCTGCATGGGGAATCAGCAAAGAAAAAAGGGTCTGTAACAAGACGGAATGAAGTCATTCCAGCGCAGGCGCACCAATTCGGTCATGTATACCTATAACTTCGTAGGTTGTTTATGTAAACGTGTTGATACGGAATGTGCGCATGCGCTCTGCTAGAGAATAAACTGCATTCGTATTCCGTTCAGTAAACACGTACACAAACGTAGTATTTTATTTTTATCTGACTTAACCATAAATTATAAATAAATAATGAGTTTATATATATTTGTAATTATTATCATTATTATAAATAAATAATTGTATATTTTTTAAATTTTTTGTCTCATTTGTGCTAGGGAAGTGAAAAAAAAGAGAGACGGAGAGTGTGTTTCTACCATTATACATTTAGTTGTAAAGCGTAAAAAGCTTCGCTTCTGTCCTGCGTCCACTCACAGACACAGATCCTTTTTTAAAATTTTTATTTATTTATTTGCCCATTCACTTATAACTAATTCACTGGTACTGTTTTGCTTCAAGAAAGTAATAATAGGTGCTCAAAAGTTGTCGTCTTCGTTCATAGATGGCGCGACAGCTGAAACCTCTTCGAGGACTGAGAACGGCGGATCCTACCTGATGCAACCCGCCGACCCACGCTGCCCCCCCCCCCTCTCCTCTCCGCCACCAAAGGCCACCAGCTAGAGTCTCTTCCGCGTTTTTCGTCCCAGCCTTTTCTTTTCTCTCTCCTTCCCTTTTTCTTCTTTCTTCTCTCTTTCTTTTTATTCCTTTCTTTTTTTATTCAATTTTGTTCTTCGGGTTCAGGCTGTTCAGTTTCGCCTTCACCTGTCGCGCAGTTCTCATCTCCTTCTTTATTAGTTTTTTTTCTCCTTCGACAGCATTTCGTGTTCCAGTACCCAACTCTCCCTCTTTTACGGGAGCGCTTATGAAAAAGTTAAATAAAGAAAAAAACCCGAAAGTTCATAAAATCCGGTTCTTGTGACCGCACTTGCGAGATCAATAATCAAAAAAGAAAGAAGTGTTGACTTTTGTTTGAGTTGTAAAATTTCGTTGAACCGGGGATCCAAACGAAATTGAAGGTTGTCATGCCTTCAGCGATATATGTAACGCGATCTGGTCAGCCGACCGACGACGTAAGAAAAAGCAAGTTCAATGAAATAGAATCCGCCAAAACCTGTCAAAAGTTTAACTATTTTTAGACCGAAAAACTTGTTTGTATCTGGAGAGGAATGCGATAGAAAATAAAAAGAAAAATCCAAGGCCGTGGAACTAATTGCCTCATACAGCCCAAGTTCAAATTTTATCCACATTATGGAGTCAATTCATCCTCAAGTGATTCTTACAAACGCGTACCCTGTATTAAATTTTGGAATGCATATGGAATGCATCCGACTTAAAACGGCATGAGGCAACGTTCAGTTAAATGTGGTGCGCTTTTACATTTATCATGTGACTTTGACGTCATTCAACCCCATTGCTACTTCAGTAACGTTGGGAACGTATATTTTACTTTCCGTTAACATAAGTAAAGGCTTTTAGATGAATGCAAAGGGTGTCCATAAATTATCTTTACAACTTTAGACTTTAATAATTTCAAAATTATATTAGATATTAACAAACGGTTTTCAGCATGCGGCAAGACAACTCATAAAGTGTTTTTGTTTGCCAGGTGACGAAGATATGGCGAAAAATATGGACGACATAGGAGAAAGCTCAGTGTGTAGCCTGGTTCATAGAGACAAAGTCCGATGCCCAAGTGCGACGAAACTTTCGGACACAGTATAGAAGGGAACCGCACCCCCCGACCAACTATTCGGGTTTGGTACACGCCATTGATAGAAACAGGCAGTGTTCTCCATAAACGCCAACTGACGTTCTGACGCCAACGTTGCACTTGGGTATCGGGCTTTGTCACTATAAGCTAGGCTATACACTGAGCTATCTCCTGTGTCGTCCGCAATTTTCGTCATATCTTCGTCACCTGGCAAACAAAAACTTTATGAGTTGTCTTGCCGCATGCTGAAAACCGTTTGTTATTATCTAATATAGTTTTGAAATTATTAAAGTCTAAAGTTGTAAAGATAATTTATGGACACTCTTTACATTCATCTAAAAGCCTTTACTTATGGTAACGGAAAGCAAAATATATGCTTCCAACGTTACTGAAGTAGCAATGGAGTTCAATGACGTCAAAGTCACATGATAAACGTAAATGCACACCGCATTTAACATTTAACTGCACGCTGTCTCATGCCTTGCCTTCTTTTTTTTCCAAAATTTAATACAGGGTACGCATTTGTAAGAATCACTTGAAGACGAATTGACTCCATAATGTGGATAAAATTTGAACTTGGGCTGTACGAGGCAATTAGTTCCACGGCCTTGGATTTTTCTTTTTATTTTCTTTCGCATTCCTCTCCAGATACAAACTGAAAACCGTACTGCTGAAAACCGTTTGTTATTATCTCGTACAGTTTTAAAGTTATTAAAGTCTAAAGTTGTAAAGATAATTTATGGACACCCTATATAATATATCCACACGTTTACGTTTAGATTTGTGTATCACTTTCTTCCTTGTATTAAAAATAGCGTCCATCAGTCCAAGGGATGTTAAAGTAGATTCCTTTTAGGCAAACTACCTGTTGCAATGTTTCTCATGATACGACTTCTGGAACATTTTTGCATGCCTTCTTCGATCATAGTCCCTAGCGCGCAAAACTGCCCCTCGCTCAAAAGTTTATATAAAGAGTAAGATTGCTCAAGTCGTACCACACCCTAAGTCGGACCGATGCCATTCTGACTTTGTTTTAGTCGAATCAGCAAATCTGACGGCAGTGCGATGACTACTAGCATCAGCTATGTTAATTCCATTATTTAGAACGGAGCTTCGATGCGTTACAATTTAATCTTGAAAAAAAATAAGTTTTCGGTAGTTCTCTTGTAGTTTTCGTGCTATTTCGTAAGGCGCAGAGCAATAAACATTATAAATAAAATATTATTTCTTAGGGTATCATTGTGTGCTATTTGAATATTTGCTTTTATGTAACTATGACGCTCTGGTCCGATTCATTCTTTTATAATGCTTTTTAAAAATATTATACGTGGCTTTACTTAAGTCATACCTCAAACGATGCTTAAGTCTAATATGTCTTGCGCATCTAAAGATACAAATCATTTATCGAAACATAATATTTTTCTAATTTTTAGGCAAGTCCCTAAACGTGTCAAAACGTACTGATAATCCTTAGAGACAAGAAGATTTGGACGAAGCGTTATGAAAATTAAACAATGGTGATATGGGGCATATTTTCTACTAAATGGCTATGCCGGGCACGTAAGTGAATTTATACTAATTAAACTACACATGTGAAATTTTTGGTGTTCGTCCCAATTAATTTGTACAGTATTGTATCAAAAAGTTTTATTGCAAAAGTTGTTCATTGAGAAGAAACCTCATTCATGAGGAATTATCCGCGTGATTTGAATTATATTTCTATCTTCAGAAGTAGAAAAATTACACGGAAATGAAAATTTCAACTCAACGTTTTGTGATGACGACGTCAAAAATGTATGTTCTGAATCAGTAGAATCCATGCCGGACCGTGTACCGGACCGGTAAAGTATTAACTTTTTGTGTAAAATTTACTCAATTCGGTTTTGTATTATTGTACGCATTTCAACTTAACTACCAGGACAAAAACATAAGAATGGCTCCCTTTTCTGACTTTATTTGCCTGTCAATGAGAAATATATAACATATTTCGCATTATTTTCTGACATCGCATCGAATTAAGTATACTTTACTTTTAAAGATTTTTTTTCTTTATTCTGTAATTGACCACATAAGAATATTTTTAAATTGTAAATAATACGATCGGGAGAATAATCCTCTTTACTTTTCTGTATAGTTCTACATATTTATATATTATTTTCTGGACTCTCTCAATGTCTTGGGATTTTCGGGTCAAGAGGGGTCAAATTTCGGACGTGAGTCAGACCCCTCACAGACAAAATCAAATTTTGAATCCTTGCCAGTGGGTGACCCTTCAGCCAGGCTTCTTTTTTTAGTTCACTTAAAACTTTCTTGAACTTCAATAGCTTTATTTTGAATTCATATTTTAAATGCCGCTGCATTTTGCGCGCAATTGATACAATGTGTCTTAAATATCTAAATTTAACTTTTAACTCAAAAACAATTTGTATTTTCATAGCTAATTGAGTTTTTTTTTTTGAATTGGATACAATGTGCCTTAAATTTCTAAATTTAACTTTTAACTCGAAAAATTTGTATTTTCATAGCTTGTTGAGTTTATTTTTGAATTTGGTACAATGTGTCTTAAATTTCTAAATGTAACTTTTAACTAAAAAAAAAAAATGTACTTTCATAACTTGTTGAATTTCTTTTTGAATTGGATACAATGTGTCTTAAATTCCTAAATTTAACTTTTATCTAAAAAAATTGCTTTTTCATAGCTTGTTGGGTTTCTTTTTGAATTGGATACAATGTTGTTAAATTTCTAAATTTAACTTTTAACTCAAAAAAAAATTGTATTTTCATAGCTTATTGAGTTTCTTTTTGAATTAGATACAATGTGTCTTAAATTTCTAAATTAACTTTTAACTCAAAAAAATTGTATTTTCATAACTTGTTGAGTTCTTTTTGAATTGGATACAATGTGTCTTAAATTCCTAAATTTAACTTTTAACTCAAAAAATTTGTATTTTCATAACTTGTTGAGTTTCTTTTTGAATTGGAAACAATGTGTCTCAAAATTTCTAAATTTACCTTTTAATTTAAAAATTTTGTATTTTCTTAACTTGCTGGGTTTCTTTTTGAATCTATATAATTATTTTACTTATAGCATATGGCGAAGAGAAATTTTGTCTGTGAAATTTTATCTGATCCATAAAAATACTTTGAAAACATCCAGGATTACCTTTTCCAATTCCTTTAATAATTGGTCTCGTATAACATTTCAATGTACAATATGTTGAAAGAGAAGAGTTATAGTATGAAATTGTAGAAAGTAATATTAAAAAGGCAATCTGAAAGTTATTATTTCTGAAAGTCACCCTTAGCTAAATATGTTTATTCATATTCAGATATACTTCTTAAAAAGGAAATCGTCGCTTAACAACCAACAGCACCTATCTCAGTTTTTTGAAATTTCAAAGAGGAAGAAACCACTCAATTTTTAGAAAATAATGAATATTTCTGTATTTTTTTAACATCTGATATGAACAAAAGACCGCGTGCTCCTACCAGATGTGACAGAAATGCAGAAATATTCGTTATTTTCGAAAAATTGAGTGGTTTCTTCCTCTTTGAAATTTCAAAAAATTGAGATAGGTGGTGTTGCTTGTTACGCGACAAAGTTCAAAATTGAGAAAAATGTTTATTTTCGACTATAGTCTTCAATGACTCATAATTTTCCTTTATGATAGATTTTAAAAATGAGCAGATGTCTGTGCACAATGAGTCTCATTCTCAAATTGAGTGTAAATTGATATTGGCGCATAATATTCTAGGTTTGCTTCTCATAGCTTCGCTGATTTTTTCATCAATGTCTCTCAGTAAATCACAGCATTTTACAAACACCAAAATAAAACAAATGATTGAAAAAATTCTTAGTGAATGCTATTCTGAAGTGTCTTATCTATTCCTCAGCTTTTAATCAGAGAACCAAAATAAATGCATCTCCATTGACGCACGGAAATATTTTTTTAGCTTTTTTCAACCTTTCATGCGATGCCAGAAATACAAAATATTGTGCAAGGTTTTGAGCATTTCATTTTACGAGCATCAAGACATCGCAAGTAATGTGTTTTTAGCGTTGAAAACTGAGTTTTATCTTTTTTCCCGAACTTAAATCATCCGGTTCATCGCAAAATGTCCAAACAAACCTCTTCCCAGGTCAAACTTTCATCTTCTCTTTCCACTAGAGAGTTCAGCTCTTTTTCTTTCAGAATGCGGATCACGTTCAACGAGGGGAAAGACCCTGGTCGTCGCAGTTTTTCCTCGAGTCTTTCGAGGCATTGGCTGTTAAAAAGCGTTATTAATCAATCGAAAATATATATAACATCACATATTTCTGACAGTATTATCAGTTTTCAACTCTTGAAAGCCGTTTTTTTTTCTATATTACTCTGTTTCTCTCATACATTGCTTTTTTCTAGAGTATCGCAGCAAATGAAACATTGCAATAAACTTTTTTTTAAATAATTCTATCTGTTAATTTTCAGATAAGGAAGGAGAAAAAATATGGATATATCAAAATCGGAATGGCTAGAAAAATTGGAAAGTTTTTACAAATTTTGCTATACAGGAGCTTTGGACTTGGTATTATAAATACTTAAGGCAAATTACTCTACAATTTTCGTAGAAAAGTTTTGCAGAGATATATTTTATCCAATCATGACGCAACGCAAGATTTATGTATCCTATATGTATTTTTCAACTATAATCTAAGACATTCATTTTCTAATAAACTAAAGTTCCTTCCCTTTATTATAAAAATTAAATAATTTATTTCGTCGGATGTCATCTGTGTGAAAAATGAAAAGCTTCTATTGATTATACAATGTTTATTATCTGAAATATTCTAAAAAACAGAAAGATGTAACTAATAGGATTTCTTATTGATTATTAATTCGTTGGGATCAGTTGGAAATTCAGTCCAATATTAAAAGTATTTTATTCTTCGCTGTGAAATTTTGAAAATCTTCCAGTTTCGAAAATTCTTCCTGTAATTTTCAAAGGGAAAAAAGAATTCAGCAAGTGGTGATTTTTTTTTTGAGTGAACTCGGTGAGTTTTACAAAAGAGTGCAGTAGAATCTCGATTATCCGAACTCATTCGGACGGTAATTACCTCGAATAATCAAATACTCGGTTGATAGAGCTAATTATAAATTATGACTTCTTTTCTTTGCAAAACTGCTTATTTGAAATTATAAGAATACTAAGTCCTCAAGTATTACCAAGCGTTAACATTTTGACAAACTTTTATAAGTTATCGAACTTCTTATATCGATTTTTTGAAACAGTTTTGATAAGAATATTCCCGAATGTTACTGATTTTCACGGTTTCATTTGTCGTTCCCCAATGATTCTTTAATTGTGTTCTCTAAAGAATATTTTCCCGAAACCCAATAACACGAAACTTTCCGACACATTTGTATTTCCCTTTTTTCATGAAAATACAAGGAATTTGCTATTAAAGTGCTTATAAGAATGGAACTCTCTTTTTATTCTTTCTCTCTAAATAACTTCTCGGAGAAATAAAAGATTATTTCCCGAAAACGACTTTCAACAAGTCGGGAAAATCGGCTCCAATACCATCTTGGCACCCGTTTATGAAACATTCACTGACTGCACTAAAAAAATAACAAATACAGCTCAATTTTCTGGTACGGGCTCTTTCAGAGAGGGGCCTGGTTGATTGAGGTTCGGATAATCGAGTTTCTGTTGTGTAAGAGACGTTATAAGAAGGCTTCAGCTATCAATAAAAATATGCTCTCATTTTATACAAATTCGTGACGTTTTCAACGCATTTTTAAAGCGTATACAGTAGAATCTCCCTACAACGAAGTCTCCCTACAGCGAATTTCTCCCTATAACGAAATTTTTAAATCGGAATGTTAAAAAACATTCAAAATATTCTCCATATGACGAGGTGGTTGTCTCCCTGTTACGAATTTTTTCAGACCTTTATCTTTTCGATTTTTGTCATTTTTGAAGAAAGTTGCTAATTTTTGTGCAAACAAATCGCTCACACGTGCAACCACTCACGTTGTTCATTCCAGCGATAACGTCTCCCTACAAAAACGCTAGCTTTTAAAGGAGACAAATATTTCGGAGGAAAGAAAAGCAAACAAAGATTCCCCATTTTGTTATGTGCAACATGACTTAGTAAAATACTTTTACTCATAATTAAATACTTTTGAACTTATCGCACCTAATAAAAGGTTTGTAACATTTACTTAAATAACTGCAAAAATCTCTAATCTCCGTATAACGAAATTTTCTCTATTGCGAATTTTTTAACTGGAACCAAGCGATTTCGTTATAGGGAGACTGCACTGTATTTTAGATCAACTTTGGAAACGATGTAACAAAAACCCTTCAGTAACAGAATTTCTATTCCGGAAAATTAATTCTTATTTGGTAGTTAAGATAATAGATAATTCATATCGAAATCAACTCCGACCTAGCCCCACGCCCTCCGGTATATATGAATGACGACCACTGCAATAGCTCGAGTGCTCAGGCCGGAGTCCTAATGGCCATCTCCGGCCACGGGCCGACCCTTCCCCAGGCGCGCACTATCAACGGCAGTGGGCAAGCCCAACCATTATTGTACCCACCAGGGAAGCGAGACCCCGCTTACTGTCCTACCGCCACGAGAAAAACCCTGAACAGGGTTGCCTCAATTGGACGAGTCGAAGAAAGGAGGGAAACGGGTATAAAATCAACCGCAACACTTGGCAAACTAAGCGCACTTCGTTTGGCGAGGAATTCGTTTTCGACCGAAGTGCAATGCCAAATGAGACTTCCGCCGTTTCTGTCTGCACCAAATGAAATAAAGCTCTGTCCTTCACCCCTAGAAAGCAGTGGAATATCCCGTTTCCATAACGACCGCTCTGGCGTCTGGGGTTTTTCTCGTGGCGATAGGATAGACTTATCCGGCGGCTTCTCATCCACGTCTCCCCAGTGAGGAAAGATATTGGATACACTATTTTGATAAGCGTGATTTTTATCGTGTGTTAACATAACTTTGTTTTGAATGGCGAGTCGGTGAAGTCTGCGATAATGGTTCTCATTGAATCAGCTAAACACCGTAAAACTCTCCGTTGCCCATTCTCCAAGAAGGTGCGGGCATTAAATGAAGATCTACAGCATCTTGAATCTACCGTGCATTTTGCATGGTAGAAAGCCTACCAAGAATACGCATTGGGAGAAAGTGGGCAACCGCTTTTAAGTTTTCAAAGAAATTGAAATTTCTGATTTCATCAGTCGACTTTAACTGTTTGAATCTCAGAATTTAATGTGCAGTAATAATTTATTAAAAAGCATAAAACGAAAGATTTCTGTTCTGAAAGTTTGATGTTTGCTAGTATATACATAATTCGCTGAGACTATTTGAAGTCTTACAGTTTTTATGGCTACAGCTTGATCAAGTATTTCATGCTACAAATTTTTAAAATTTGTCATTCGTGTGTAGAACATATGGTAATCAACTTCAGAACGAAATAAATGTACACTTGAATTCTGATGTAAACATGACAACCTGAAATTTGCTTCCATCAATTTATTTGATTTCTACATTCTTAATCCAAAAAAAATAAGGAAATTAGAATCCCTAGTAGAAGACATAGTAGCATGACAATGTATTAGACTGAATTTGTCTGTCCTTATTTTATTTTTTAATATTTATTCTTAATTATATAGCACACACAATAAATAACAAAATTATTATTATTATATAATTACTCTTAAATAGCAACGATAAAGTGCACACAAAATGTATCTAATAGTGTCGCAACGCACTTTTGTGTAAACTCTGTAACAAAAGCAACGAAAAGCATTGTTGTAAATAGACTTAAAAATACTTGTAAAAATTTATTAAATTTAGATAAAAAAAAATTGTACGAAAACAAACTGAAATCACAGAAAAGTGAATTTGTCGAATTTTATAGTCGTAAAAAATGGTTTTTGTGTAATAATATGGTCAGAACTTATCGTAGGAAAGCGCTAAAAATCGGATTAATTTTAATTTAATAAAAAAAATCTAATTAAAATTTTCGAGAACCCTTTCTTAGCGAGCTCCCACTACCCAAGAATAATCTACGCGTTAAATTTGCTAAGTGGAGGTTTAACTGCGTGCCCTGTAGAGCGCTTTGGAAGACTTTTGCATCATACATGAAGGAATTAACAGATAGTACGCCAGCCAATGAACAGTTGTCAAATTGAAATTTGCCTATTTTCATTTTTAATTAAATAATGGATAATAATAAATAATATAAGAATAATTATTTTCCTCTTTAGCGATAAGCGAGTAACAACCCAGGAATAATTCCACACTGCTCGAATAATCACATTCATACTCTGGAGGTGAAACTTATTTGAAAGTTCTCTTTACGGGAAACCCCGAGTGACATCTTAATTTCCAAGCGACTGCAAAAGACGTGATCATCTAGTTCCCCGTGACCATGTTTTCCGAACCAACAACTTGTTTTTCTTACCATAAATTACCAAGTAAATACCGGTAAATACGAGCAGACGCACCCTGTGACATTTACTGCTCGATTGAGACCTCAAGGAACCCTTCGGTTTCCGCCGATGTAGTTCCTCATGAATGAAATCAGTTTTTCCAACTCAATCCTAGGTGTGTAAAAACTCCATTCAGGCAAACACTCAACCCCTACTGACCCACACTTGAACAAACACAAAATAACCCGACCTCACCAACAGCCGCAACACTTTATTTGCCCAAGGAACCCACTCGGGTCTGAAAGAGTGTAAACATCATTAAAAACGATTTTCGGATTCCCCCTTTTCTTCCACCCTGTTAGCATCGTTTACCCACTGACACAGACGCACAATCGTACACCCCGCAAGTCCTAGGTGTGGTTCCAGCAATGGAAAAAACATGTGCAATTGTCGCCGTGACACTCGGTGCCGCAACAACAACACCAGTGTTGCTCATTTCTCCGCAGTCCCGCTGGCAGCTGTTATCTCCTAATCTTATCCGGTCGTTTTCCGGGGATCTTAAGGAACGTTATGCACGATTTGTAAGGGGGTTGCCCTCCCCCCAATCTACCTTGAACTACAGTCGGTAGGTTAAAAAAGTTCTCAAGTGGGTTAGTCGGAACAAGGAAAGACGAGCAGTGGAACTCCAGTTCCTCTTCTTCCCCCTCTAGATCCCCCTGGGTCTGCGAGGCCATTCGCGCGCAAACAATGCTAACCGGAAAAAGTGTTCGAGAGTGCGAAATGTGAAAAGGGAAACAAAGGGTTGTCGGGGTCACGTGAATGTGCTACCAAAGCATCCGCCGGGTGAGAGCGAATGATTTCGGTTGCCTCACCACTGAGAAATCGCATGGTCGAATGATAGGAACAAGGAACCATTATGGTCGAATGATAGGAACAGGGAATCATCATGGTCGAATGATAGGA
>BGPR01001652.1:120601-134488 GCA_013235015.1 Araneus ventricosus | reverse complement strand
TCGAATGATAGGAACAGGGAATCATCATGGTCGAATGATAGGAACAGTTAATCATCATGGTCGAATGATAGGAACAGGAAATCATCATGGTCGAATGATAGGAACAGGGAGTCATCTTGAAAAGCAAAACAGAGTAGAATCTGGATAATCTCAACTGATTTGGGTTGTAATCACCTCGGATGATCGAAAATTGTGTTAATGGATAATAAATTTTGAATTAGTGGGCATATCAAAAATTTTGGGTGTCTCTGATAATTCTAAATGTTTTGAGATCTGCACAAAATGTACTGCAGAACAGGCCGCACCTGATCATGTTCTTGCATGCCTGGGGCTTTCCCAACAGGATCTTGTTTCTAATCCTCTGTTGACTTTGGATTTCTTTAGGGTGCACAGGCTCATGGACCTGATATAGCTCTGCTGATCTTCGGGGATCCTCATCAACAACAACAAATTTTGAATCCTAACTTCTTTCCGTGCGATAAAGTTTTCCAAAATTGTTTATTTTGAAATTATAAAAATGGATCCTCAAAAACTACCCCATATTAACGTTTTGATAAGTGACAAATTCATTTATCACTTATCAAACTTCTAATTTGCAATTTTTGAAGCAGTTTTCATTACGGGAAGGGCCGGATTAAGAACTCTCGGGCCTCTTAGGCTATGCAAGGCTCGCCCCCCCCTCCAATTTCAAAAACTAGATATTTTTGTATTGATTTTAATTTCATCTCTATACAAGCAGTTTTTTAAATGCAAATTTTGACAAGCTGAAATAGCAAATTATTTTATTGCAGATCACTTACAAGAGTGTTGGTTTCAGTATATCCAGCATAAAAAAATGCATAATTAGAATTTAAAAGTAATTTTATATAAAAAAAAACTGACGACGCTTTTTAACACAATCTAAATTCTATTTACATAAAGGATCAGACATTTTTTTAAATTATAAAGCAACATATCCTTTTAGAATTATAAAACAACATAATGTAAGGCTTAGAAAAGTTAATTAATTAGGAATGTTGCTAGAATAATGTTCAAAACGTAAAAGCGATACTGGATTTCAATCTAATTAAGGTCGAACGTAAGGCCTTTGTAAATTAAAAGAAAGCAGAAAGTTAAATTACTTTGAAAGTACCTCTACAAAAAAAATCTCGAAATCTCAGGCTTCCCCTAGGTAGGTAGGTAGTTGCCTTCGTTGACTATTTAATAATTCGACCCTTATTACGGTAATCGTGAATGTTACTGATTTTCGCTGTTTTCTTTGCATTTTTCCAATGATTTCTTAAGGGGTTCTCAAAAGGATATTCTCCCCCGCTCAACAACGTTTCGACAGGTTTCTAGAGCCTTTTCTTCAAGAAAATGCGCGGGATTTGCTCACGTCACTGTTGAAGTGCTTAAGAATGGAACTGTCTATTTTTATCTTTATTATTATTCTTTTTTTCTCTCTCTCTATCTCTAAAGAATTTCTATGATTATAAAAGATACCTATTCATGTTTTCAAACATGAATTGTAACATTTTTTTTATCGTTGTACATAAAATTCAAACCGATCTCATTATTTCAGCAAATCTTTTATTCACGCGCTTTTGCAATTGTTAAAATTGTGGTAATATAAATTTTTTTCTTGGGAATTCAATTCCAAAGCAGAGTTTTCGATTTAGTATTCATTGAATTGCCTATTTTATCGCACCTGCTTCAAAGTTATATTTTTATCTTTATTATTATTCTTTTTTCTCTCTCTCTATCTCTAAAGAATTTCTATGATTATAAAAGATTACCTCCCGGTAACGACCTTCTACATGCCTTCGCATTGCGAAAATTGGCTTCAACAACGAATTTGCCACTCTTTTTTACTTTCTCGTATACGAAGTATACAAAGAGAAAGTATTGTAATCGTCAAAAGATTCGAACTCGAGATTCTAATGAATCTCCACGTTTTAGACCTCCCTGAGTTCGAAAAACACAATTTTGGAATTATGTCTATCTGTCTGTCTGGGAACACGATAACTCGAAATCTATTACAGCTAGAGGGACGAAATTCGGTATGTGATCTTTAAACATAATTTGCAGGTTTCTATCAAATTTTGAACAAAATCCGTCAACGGGAAGTCTGTCTGTCTGTATTTCCGCTGTCATGTGAACACTATAACTCAAAAACTTGAATAGCTAGATGGATAAAATTTGGTACACAGTTTTATCGTCATGAATGTAGGTCCGTATAAAAGTTTGGGCCAAATCCGTCAAAAAGAGGCGTTCAAATTGCATATTCAATTTCTTTTAATCCGATTCTCATGCGCATGCGCACTGGTAGCAATCTGTTATTACTGTAAATTTTATTTACAACAATAAATAATGACTTCAAACATGAATTGTAACAATTTTTTTATTGTTGTAAATAAAATTCAAACCGATCTCATTATTTCAGCAAATCTTTTATTCACGCGCTTTTGCAATTGTTACGGTTGTGGTAGTATAAATTGTTTACTTGGGAATTCAATTCCAAAGCAGAACTTTCGCTTTAGTATTCATTGCATTGCCTATTTTATCGCATGCTTCAAAGTAATATTTTTTGAAACATGGCAACAGATGTTTGATTTCAGGTTTATTTGTCTGTTTCACTTTCTCGTATACGAAGTATACAAGGAGAAAGTATTGTAATCGTCAAAAAAATTCGAACTCGAGATTTTGACGCATCTCCACTTAGAAAGTATACGAGAAAGTTTAGGGGAGACCACTCCCGCTGGTTTGACTTCGTTGAGCTTATTAATAAATGAAAAGCGCAGTTCGAGTTTCTGGCGCCGGTTCCGTTAAAAGAGATCTCGGTTAATAGAGGCCCGGATGACCGAGATTCTATTGCATTATTAAATCCCCACTAATGTATATTAACGCATGTACAGTTAATAAATGTGAAAAGATTTGCCCTAAGATATTCACCCCAAAGTCTCTTTCTAGTTATTCATTAAAAACTTATAGTAAAGCCTCGTTTATACGTCTTTCAAGGGACTGACGTAGAACGACGTATAAAGGAAAAGACGTATAATCGAAATTATAATAAACTACAGTAAAGCACCATTTATACGTCATTCAAGGGACTGACGTAGAACGACGTATAAATGAAAAGACGTATCATCGAAATTATAATAAACTACAGTAAAGCACCGTTTATACGTCTTTTAAGGGACTGACGTAAAACGACGTATAAATGAAAAGACGTATCATCGAAATTATAATAAACTACAGTAAAGCACCGTTTATACGTCTTTCAAGGGACTGACATAAAACGACGTATAAATGAAAAGACGTGTCATCGAAATTTTAATAAACAAGTTTGAATATCGCAAATTGACTGCTACTCATGCAAGTTCATTTAAAATCAATAATTTTAAAATTTTTGTGAAGAATGTAAATGTATGTATTGCACTTCATAATATTGAAATCAATAATTATACTTCAAAATTAAACATGATAAAAATGAGAAAAGTCATACCTTTATCGCGTATCTTGAGTAAAAAATATACATTTCTTATTACAATCTTGAAACCCTACTATAGACACACATCTTATTTTCATGTTTTAAAGATCATTTGGACTGAATTTTCTTTGTGTCTTTCGAGATATAGAATCAATTAATGTGATGCCAAAGAAACAAATGTAACGGTATCAGGATCAAACATCAAACTTCTGTTTGCCTTACGTTGTGCCGAACGTTACGAAATTTTCCCTCCAACTAGATACCAAAACTAAATTCGTGCGGCATATCTGAGGTATGATTATATGAGAATGAATTGGCTCCATTATATTTGGATCCAATCTAAAGCACGTTTGAAAGAAAAAAACAAGTAGTACTGTAAGATAAACAGAAAAGATGTTGTACATTGGCTTAAAGTATTTTTGCTTCGAAATTCTTTGAAGTGAAACTCGTTCACAAATTACTTAAAGTTAGCCAGTCAAATTAATTTTCTGCGCCACAAGAACTATCAAATCTAAAAATGTTATGTTGCCAACCACATCTGGCAGCATCAATGAAATTCAGAATGCCTTACATCTGTGCACATTCTATCTTGTTTGAGTTCTGTTTGCTCGTTGAAACTATTGCAATTTGTGCGATGCCTTGTTGCTTGTTGGAAAATTACTCCCATAAATTTTCCTTCAAAGCAAGCAAAGGAACGTTTTCTCCAACCGAAGCAGAAATGACCGTTCTTCTCAAGCTGCACATTCTATACCTAAAACAACCCTTTTGCCATAAATCTATCGAGTCATCTTAATCCCTTCTTGACTCGCGACTCCATCCTTTCTTTCCCAGGTGGACAACGGAATCTTCGAACGGTCTTCGGTCCAAAACAAAAAGCTTCGCAAACAACGCCGTCACCAGGAGGCAAAGTGGTAAACAAGGGTTTAGCGGTAACCCAATGCGAACTCGGCTGAAAGGATTCAATCCGTGTCTGTGGGTTAGTTGTCGACAACAAGGGGAGGGAGAAAATGGTGGAAAAAAACTCGGGAGGAGGTCGAGGTCCAGATGCAACATGCTGAAAATACTGCAGGGAGCAATATTGAAAAGCAACAGAGCGAGTGATGAAGCAAACATTTCAAACAACGGCAATGAATGCTTCGATTCATTTTAGTTGTTTTGCTTAAGGAAACAATTGGATTTCTCCAACAATGTCTCAATGGCGTAGTGTGGGTAAGTGGCGTCAGGGGTATAATATTTTTCACCCCCCTCATTACATTTAGCGGTGGTCCGCGGACGGGTCGCGGCAAAATTTTACACAAAGTAAAGGGGTCAGGAATTGAAATAGTTTGCGCACCACTGATATTTAGCTTTAAAAAATAGCAAATAGGCACTAATATTTTGTCTCCATTACCCTCTAAGACTGGCGCCAGGTCCATCCGTACTCCCCTTGCATCCCAGTCGCTACGCCACTGGATGCTGAAAACACTTGCATCGGAAGTTAAGATAGGCAACACCCTTTCTTAGACTGATCATCATCCAGTGATGAACGACCCAGATTTCTCTCCTTCACCAAGACCTCAGAATTATAGACTAAGACCCTCTAGAGCAGCGGTTCCCAACGCATGGGCCACGGCCCACTTGCGGGCCTCGGACAGCGTATTAGTGGTCCCCGAAACGGCAAACTTGCCAATTTGAAAAAAAAAAAAAATTGCCAAATTGAAAAATATCTTGGCTAGTAGCTCATCGGGAGGGGAGGTCCGCCTATGATATTAATTAGTTCTTTTTTCTTCTAAACGATACACGAAAATTCGTAAAAATTAGTCGTTATCCCCCCAAAAAGAGCCACACGTGAAAATAGAATATATATATATATATATATATATATACATGTGATAATTTAATTTTTTAACTTTCCTAAATAATCTTAACGACACCTCATTTTAAATACTTCTACTTTCAACATAATTAACGCACTACAACTTTCTTTTCAAATCACGAGTTTCAAGGGGAATTCCCTATTCTGGGTACTTAAGCGTTCTGCGCATTCATTTCAGCCCTTTTTCACGCCAGCATGTAAGCATTCAACAACAACGCGCCGCGCGGGCGTAAACTTCTAAATTCTGGTCATGGAGTTGCAAATAAATTAATTGCTTTACCTATGAGAAATAAAACCTGATGCCTAAATAAATGAAGATTTGGACAAATATCGTCTTTTCCTTGATGACAATGGACTGCCTTTTCTCCTTTTATAAAGCCTGATCTTACATATATATATATGTATGTATATATATATACATATATACGTTTGTATTTTTCACGTTTATATTTAGTTAGTGGGTCTCATTATATTTTTTACACAAAGGCGGTCCTCCCAACCAAAAAGGTTGGGAACCACTGTAGTAGAGCACCCCCAGTCAATACACTACTACAATGTAGTAGAGTGTTGACTCTGGGTGCTCTGTGAAGGCGTATGGAAAGAGCATGCGCTGATTCGCACGATATAGTGAGGGTGAAAAGAAGATATCTGAGTTTGATTCTACTCATTAAGGTGCTGTATTCATTCTTAAGAACAATTTTGGATACTTCTTTTAAGTTAGGAATAAGTATTATCTCTGTTTTTTAAATTCGTAACTGTTGTTTTCCCTTCATTTTTTTGTAAAAGTTTTTCAGAAAATTTTAAAAAGGCGATCGGATTATCCGAAATTTTGGAAATCCGGGGTTCTACTGTATTTCTTTAAGCAGGAGGGGAACACATTAGAATTTGATCCTGCTTGTCCTGCTATACTATTTATTAGCACTCATGGGGGTTTTATGACATTTTTGGGGTTACCATCTTCCAATCTTCGCTGCCTGTAATTTTTTTGAGAGAATTTGAATGTTTTGTGCTAAATATGGAAACGTCTTTTCCATCTCGCTATATCAACTCCAATAAACCGCGACAGGATATTTGCTCTCTTCAACTAAAGTGCTGTCTCAATTCTAATGCTAAGTTGGACTCATCAGTTTGCAGCTAAGTAAAACAATCTCAAGGTAAACGTTTTGCCTTCAAATGTACCCAAGGGGCTAATATACATGTTATAATTATTAAGTATAATTACCTGCTCGCTACCTTATCATATGTAAATGGAGCAAATCCAGTGCAATTCTTATTCGATTCGTAATTGTTATTTTTCCTTTATTTTTCAGTAAACATTTTTCAGAAAATTTTTTTTAAAATGTGTTCGGATTATCCGGAATTTCGTATTCCTGAACTTCGGTTTCCCGGAGTTGATGATGAGGATGATGATGATGAAGCTGTTTGAGATGTATGCTCGCTCCTTGGCTGCTTTATCTCAAATTATCCTATTCCCGGGATTCTACTGTATTTGCCCATCTAGATAAACAGTATTTTCGGATTACAGATGTTAAGTTCATCGGGTTTCTAGAGCTTACTCGTGTATGTAAATATGTTTTCCATTCGTGAAGGGTTTGACTCGAAATCTGCGTCTAGCTTCGAGTGGACTTGTGGCTGTAAGCCCTCCAAAAAAATTTGCACAACAAGCAGAAGTAAGAGGGGCAAAAAAAAGAGCCAAAGCAAATAATCCTGTGAAGAGTTTTCTTTCCTCCCGATTCTCCTCTGGCCAAGGATGCTATTTCAGAAGACGGAGAGGGTGGGGGCTAAGAATTCAGGGGTTGCTGACCTCAGGAGGGTCTCTGCCTTTTCGGAGGTCGCTTTTCTTTGTCGACGAATTATTTTTGCTCCTGATTTGACAGGTGTGTCCGAGTTGTTTTCAAAAAAGATAGGACATTGTTGGACTGTAAGACTAAATTATTTGTATGTTTCCAACGTTTAGGGTCGTAAGTTCCATAAAATGAAAATGTGTGAAATTCTACGAAACAAATAAAGAAGAATAAGAACAGAAATTACTATTTTCAATTATTATATTCACTTCATGTCATTGAAAAGATAATATTTTCAATTTTTAGATGACATAAAAATCATATTTGTTCTGTCATATTTTTTAAAGGAAAAACAGCGAAATTTTAATTAGTTTTTAATTAATTTAAATTTTTTTAAAAGCGCTTCGGGGTACACATTCTCACTTTCCAAAGTATGTGTGAGCCAAATTTGGTAGCTCTGGGTTTAATGGTCTGTCCTGTATAGCGCAAAAACACACACATTCGCTTTTATTATTAACTAGCTGAAATACCCGACATTGCTTGGGATTAAATTATTTTCATGTATAATATTTTTAATTTAAAAACTACTTTTGTTCAAAATATTATTACACACGAAACCATTTTATAGTCTGAAACATTTTCTTAATTAAAATGAGTATATCAATTGAACCAGAGGTTTCTATAAACAATTAAGTCAAATATGCAGCAATTTTTCTTCCTGTTTAATTAAATATACAATTAATTAAATAATTTTTTTATTATATGACCATGAAATTAAACCAAATCAATAGCTGTTCCTGATGTAATTTATTAATCGTCTATTTTTTAAACTTTTCTTTTAGTGTTCTGACCGAATTCTGTTAATGTATTCTGACAACAGTTCTTCGTATGTATTCTTATTCTTCAATAATAATAAAAAACTGTTATATATTGTGTATGAAATTAATTAAAAAATTATTAAAATTAGAGAAACAAATCTCAGGGAAATGAAATTTGTGTCACTGAAAAGCTAATTAAGGATAGAGTAGCTGAAAGTCACACCGTTGCCTAGCAACGAAATATCTATTAATTAGCTTTATTTCGAAATCGTCTGCATGTAATCAACTATTTATTAAATTTTGAAAAATTAATAAAATTTGAATGAAACATTGCACATATATATAAACTTGGTCTTATTGAAAAGAATAACAAATTGCTCTGAAGTTAATACGGAAAAACGGTTACGGTTAATTTCCAATTAGCTTTATTTCGAAATACGCTGCATGTAATTAACTATTTATTAAATTTTGAAAAATTAATAAAATTTGAACGAAACATTGCACAGATAGAAAATTGAAAATAACAGAAATAAGATTGGTATCATTGAAAATATTAAAATTTGAACTTTAAGATGGTGGAAAATATTTTTTGTGGGACAAATTGCTCCGAAGTTAATGCGGAAAAACGGTTTCGGCTAATTTGTAATTAACTGACTGTTTAATTAACTTTTGGACTTTGAAAAGTTCACAGTTATCTTCCCCTTGTCTTAAATAATAAGTGAGCAAAATTTGGTTGAAAATATGTCCAGTGATTTAGGAGGAGATGTGGAACATACATACCCACTTACACACATACCCTCAATGTCTTTTATTTATATTAGATAGAATTGTCTTCGTGATCTAAAAAAGTAAGGACTTTCACAGGTTTCCAGGGGCTTTCTCCCTTTAAAGCTTATGGTGAATGAGCGAGGTTGGACCATGCTGTTCCAAACGAACAAATAGTGGAAGTGCAGTAAAACTTCGATTAACCGACACCGTCCGGATCAGGGCTGTGATGGATAACCGAATAGTCGGATAACAGAAATCTCTTAATACACATCTACAGTAACGTTATTTCATTGCTGGGTTGGGACGAAAATAGAATCCTTTGAAAATGAATAATACATACATATTGTATTTAATTTTACAAAATGGTTCACAAAAACTTCAATATATGATTGGTAATTTAAAATGAAAAACATAATTAAACCAAAACTCCCCAAATTTTTAATTTTCAATCAGAACTGTGGTCTGCATAAGGAGGCTCATCCACTGTCTCATCAACAGTGGACACAAACAATGAATTTTCTTCCATTGGCGGAATAATGTAACATTTTTCGAATAAGTCAGATTTTCTGAATTACAACCATTCTCTCTCGCCATATTCACTAGCGTAAATCCGGACATTTTGAAGATCCGGACACTAGTCCAGACGTGAGTTTGAAATCCGGACGTATGGCAACCCTACGTAGACCTCACCATTCAGGAATAATAATTTTCTGCGTTATCTAGAGACGATTTATCTTCATATACTCTTAATCACTTTATCTCTTGGTATTATTTTTAGCATGGAAGATAGTTAATGAACGCACTGCAGCCGGGACGAATATGCCAAGAACGGCAATGCTTAGCTACAACGTTTTAACTAACCCTCCGTTAATCGCGATCATTTAAAAGCTTAAATGATCGCAATGCATCTTGCGGATATAAAATCTATTCTACCTTATGTTCATCCGGTTTTCATAATTTTCCCATTATAACTATAACTAGCAGTACGCGCACGGCGTTGCCCGTAGAATCAGGAATTCAACAAAATGAGAAAGAAAAAAAAAACTCCCACAATGACATGAAAAAGTTCTGAAAATAAAACAAAAGATACACATTATTGATTTTCCCGCTTATTTTTCTTCGCGATAATGACATTTCAACTGAGCCACCGGCGGTACGCGCTGGTGTGAAGGTGTTATTGACCATTAGAGTAATATATATATATATATATAATTCTCCTGGACCCCCTTAACCTCTTTTACGCCACTGGCCATGGTGACGAAACGCCAGTGACTTAATACCACTTTTTAAAGACAAGCACTATCAGGGGCGAAAAAGCAATCTACGCCACTAATTCGGGGGAGGGCAAAAAATAATATTACGACCCGGGCGCCGTTTGCCCTAGGTACGCCACTGAAAAACAGCTCATGCGTATTTATTAGATATTGCGACTAACGGAGTGTTAAAGAAACGGCACTGAAATCTCCGATTTCTCCACACACACCCTCGCAGCAGGTTGTCTCACCCATCTGTACTTCGTTCAGTTACGTATTGCTGCGCAATAAATTTTCATAACTAATTTAACGTTAGCAATCAAATCATAAATTCCACAAACTAATATTTTAACTCAAGCAAATATTTGACAAATATTCAAAAATATCAGTAGTGATACATAAAGCATATTAAATGAGTTATATGACGATATATATAAATCGATAAAAAATAAATCACAGTTTGAATTTTGTAATTTTTGATCCCATGACCGAACAATCATAGAGCAATTTACGTGCATACGATTAAATAATTTTCAGTATAGAGTATTCATTCTAAATAGGCGTTCACTGTTAGGATCACAGAAATCACATTACCACGTCCTTATTCTGCTTTATAAACTTGACGGATGGATGGTCTGCAATCTGCCAATCCAAAATGATGAGTGAGAAAAAAAATATTGACATCAAGTTTCACTCTGAGGACCTCCTTTTTTCTCTTCAAAGAGTGGAAACTCTCCTCTTTTACCTCACATCCCCCCCCCAGCTGACTTTCGATAATAAAGTTAACTGGGGACTCTCGGGGTTATTAGTTCCGCTGTCACCCCCTAACACCGTTTGCTTTAGCCGGTAAAGGATTGCTTTAAAACCAGCTTCTGAAGCGTGTTTTGACGCCCGTCAAATCTTCTTTAGCTTCTGGTCGTAGCAAAACGTAGGTTACATCTATATCTAATTTTACAACTGCCTTTCAGCGTTTGAGTTTACTCAAAAATAGTGGAAATATTTACTCCAGCAGCAGATGGTTGTGGCATCTGTCGTTTATTTATCTTGTACTTTTGCACTAAATGGGTACTATTTTAAAAAGAAACCTCGGTATTTCGAATTTGAAAACGGTGGATCTAAGCTGTTATGGACAACCATTCACAACTCCAGATTGAATGTTTAAAAAGAAACACGGAATATTCACATTGTGATGAACAACATTAATATTTTAGAAATTTAAAAAAAGGAGTAGGATTTAAGCTAGATTCGACGATCATTCACAGGGTTTAGCACAAAGGCTGCATTGATACAAAGACACCTGAAAATGTATTGTACTTGATGTTGCACGGACAGAAGTGCTATCATTCGATGTAGAACTCTGTTTTTCCGAGACTCTTGCTGTCCTGTTCTTGACTAAACTTACAATTTGTCCACTTTGCTATGCTTGACTATACTGGCAGAAAGCCTATCTTTGAAAAGAGCGCCTATATACAATTGTAAGAATCAGAAAACGTGATTATTTTTCTCTCCTGATTATTTTTATTTGCTGGGTGTTTCGTAACCACAAGTGCACAAATTCAATTAAGGTTCTGATGATGAGGAGGGCAATTACTCAATCCAGGGGTGCTCAAATTGGATTAAGAGGACAAGCCATTCGTAACTTTGTAGATTATCGTGAGCTTTTAAACAGGACTGAATGCTATTGCGTGTTGGTGAAGTGACGTCATTATAGGTACGTACAATTGGATAGTAGGAAGTGGACTATCGTTCCTATGTAGAACTCTGTTCTGAGATCTGCATGAACGTTTTAGATGTTTTCTGTCTCTGTGTGGTGTACATCTTAAATCAAGTCGTTTATGTTGAATTTTCTCACAATTCATATACCGATATCCCAAGATCTGCTGAGCGTGATTTTTTTACACAGTTTCATACAAAAAATAGGCACTCTATCTCAAAATTGTAACTACTATGATATAAAATAATTCATGATGATTAATTATAACTTAAACTTCAATCAGCAACACCACTTCATCTGAATTTTTGAACTTTCAAAGGAAAGGAAATTGAATGTTTCTCGTAACCCATAGAATATTTCTGGATTGTTTTATTAACATCTCCATAACATGAGCCGAGAAAAAAACTATGAAATATTCTTTATTAGTCGAAAATCTACTTGAATCTTCCTCTTTGAAATTCAAAAAATTTGAGATGGTGGTGTTCTTGGTTAAGCGACGATTTAAGTTTATCACATTAATATTGAGTGAATTCATTTATATCATCAGAAGTTTACAAGTTTTTTTTGAGATAGGTTGCTTGCTTTTTGTATAAACGATGTAAAAATCACGCCTCAGCAGATTGTAGGATGAGTCTGTGGAAATGAATTGTACAGAAAATTCAACATAAACGTCTTTGTTAGATAGATAGATAGTCACATAGTGACAGAAAACACGTAACGACTGAGAGATGGGCTCAGGCATATGCATGATTTTCATTCGATTTCTCGGGCAAACAAAAGTTCAACTTTCACAAATTATATCATTTCTCCTCCTAATTCATTTGCGTTTTACCAGTCATATCTCACACATATATGCTCACCTTTAAGCATCGCAACAGTTTTCAATTTTTCTTTCCGGGGGAGGAGGCTTTTGTGCTCTGAGAATTTCTGCGTTTATGTTTTCTTTAGCTAACAATTTAACCCTCTGAGCAGTTAGCTATTTTGATGTACTAGCTTTAAAGTCTTAAAAATTTGTTTTCAGTGATAGAAGTGAATCTTATTCAATAAAGTCTTTGAAATCTTAAGAATATTTGATCCATGTTAGTTTGAGAAATTATACATACGAACATGAGTACTGCTTTTGAACTCAATATGAGAAACGGAAAAATACGTCTTAAACGCTTAGAGGGTTAAACTTTAATATGATCAGCAAGGCATTTTGACTTAGACAATAGCTTTTCACACTTAACCCTTCAAGTATTAGATTAGAACAGAGGTTATCAACCTGTGGTACGCGTACCCCTAGGGATACGCGAAAGAATATTTGGGGGTACGCGAACTTAAAATCGGTAATGGCGGACACAAGAAATCAAAAGGGATTAAAAAAAGTTACAGAATTTTTTTTCCTCAAGTTAATTTCTATTTAATAACTATACCACTTGAATAGTTGATGGTTACGGAGTGTAATTTTTAGCTATCCTTATAATTTACTGCAAAATTATTACAACTAGTGGTCGCCCGGCGCGAATACCAATTCATTAATTTTTTTAAGTTTGGAACGTTATTGAGGTCTTTTGTCGTGAAAGATTATACCCTATAATCATTGCATATAATTTTTTGAATTTTCTTCTATTACGTCAGCATAGCGTTGACAAATACCTCATTATGCATTAATTTTCGAATTTTAATATTGTTATTATTATATGTAAATTCTTTGCGATAATCTCTATTCAGTGCGGCTTGCTTTGATCAGAGACTTTATGTGTTTGTTGACATTCAGTATGAACGTAAACAATGAATGTTTTATCTCATTTAATTAAGGTAATAGTAATACATGACTATATATATAATTCCTTAGAGACAATTCTACTCTGTGCGACTGTTTCATCACAGACTAATATATGTTTGACATGCAGATTTAAATCATCTGCAAATTTTATTTCCTACCTGAAGAGTTTTCTCTAAAATCTAAATAAACTATAACTCACTCTTGAGTTTTATTTCGACGGTGGGAGGATTAAATCAATTACAAATCATCTACTCAGCTATATTTTTTTTACAGTGTATGAACGTAATAACATCATGAATGTTTTTTATTTTATTTCATTTATGATCGTATTGCCTTATATTGTATATAGAATTTTATCTTTCTGTACCCTTCTTCATGAACTTTAACTATACCAAATCTCACTTCCTCCGTGCGCTCAATGCTACAAAAGGTACAAAGATTTTTCTTTCACGTATTTT
>BGPR01001652.1:106743-118668 GCA_013235015.1 Araneus ventricosus | reverse complement strand
AAAATATACATATCAACAAGTGTTGGAGACGATGAACCACTAGCGGTAAGAGAATGGGTTCGTGGAATGTACGAATTTCAGCATGCTGTGCAGTTATTCAATAAATTATCCTTAAAATATTTACATCGCCATAACCTCAGTGGCGTAGCGAGGGTAGCTAGCATAATAATATGATTTTTATGTCCGATAATATGATTTTTTCGTCCGATAGGAGGGCAAGGGGGAGGCATATATATGCCCCCCTTGCCCTCCTATCGCTACGCCACTGCATAACCTACCAAACAAAGCGATTTCATAAATTGTGTTAGTTAGTTGATTTTTGATAGAGTGCATGCCTGGTCACATGTTGCACGTCAGCGATGGCTGGCCAATTCAGTCTTGTATTAATCAGCTTGCGAATCTCTGATGAGGAGAAGCGTAAGAAAATGTTACCTGCGTTTCCATTATGTGTTATTATAATATTGTGGAATACTGGTAAGGACGGGGAGAGACGCTGATTCTATAATTCTTAATGAATATGTATGGATATTTTATTGATTGATGTATTTATTGTTTTTAGTGCAATATATTGTTGTATTACATATACAGTATACGTTCGTTTTTACGAACCCCTTTTTAACGAACACTTGCGATTTTACGAACTAGCGAGTGGTCCCGAATACACTTCCATAGACGTAATGTAATTTTTCGCTCGCATTTACGAACTACAAATTATGAAAATCTCTTTTTTGCGAACTCAGTTTTCACACTTCTGCAATATTTTTTTTAAATATAGGAACGCTGCGCCAACGTCAATTAAACTCTCAACAGGGGCATTCTAAGAATGTGTTGTTTAACCCCCCCCCCCCCCTCTTTCGGAGGGAGGGGGCATAGCAACAAGTTCAAGTTGCATCCCGTGGTCCGTGTGGTTGGTTGTCAGGACTAAAGCACTTTTTTGAAGGGAACAATAACTGCGAAATGATTTCAAGAATAGATAAAATGGAAACATGTATTTTCCAAAATGTGATTTTAAAACAAAAAAAGATAAGTGATTATTTCCATTCCTAATTTTTTATCTATGTTTTCATCTATGCATTTTCATCTAAGTAATACAATCTATGTTTTCATATGTAATGTTTTCAAAGCATAATAACGTATTTTTCTGGGTAATAAAATAATTTTTTGTGCATAAATTTGCATTTTTTTTGTTGTACACTGACAAAATACATGAACTTTATTTCATAATAGTAGTAAATAATCTTGAAATACTGCTTCATCTATGAAGAGGAGGCAGTTTGATAAAAATAGACATAAATAATGTACGTAGTCATAACATTTTTGGTGCTTTTCTATTTTACAAACTTTCGATTTTACGAACTATTTGAGTGTTCCCTACAAGTTCGTAAAAACGAGCGTCGACTGTATTTAATTTTAGTACTTTCCATATAGTGATGTTTTATTGCTAGGGATAGTGTATGATTTTTCTTTATAAATTCTTTAATTTTAGGGTAAATTACCCTGTCTGTTTTTTCATCAGCTTTATTAACAGGGATGATTTGTGCAGCAAAATTGATTTAACCTGGCTAATGCTCTTCCAAAGCAGAGCTACTAATTTTATTGTTGAAAACTCCATATACTAGGATTGCCTTTTCTCAACAGTTTTGATAGCAACAGAGTTCTTTTATACGTTAACATCTAAATGTTTAAACTTACCTTTTGCTCTTAGTATATACATAGTCAATTTATTTTAGATTTAGTTATTAAATTTTGGTTGATGATTTGGTTAATGAATTTTATTTTATGAATTGCATTTTGATATGTCTTGTTTACTTTGTTTTTGTATGCTCATATATAACAAGTTATATTTTTGGTTTATATATATATTATATATGAGGAGAAGCGTACGAATATCGAATGGCATGCGCAGTGCCACCGCAAACGTCACTACGCAGGTCATCTGACATCTAATTACACTTTGTTCTATGCTGTGACATCCCCTTCTTTTTTCTCCGGCAGTATGTACGATGAGTTCCAAAACGAAATTGGCCAGACGAACTAGGCGTTTATCACGTGAGCATCATAAAATTGCATTTTATTTTGATAAAAATCGTTCTAAAATCGTTGGTAGATGATAGTTAAGATCTTTAAAATATAATATCAATCTTCTGTAAAGACCTGAACTCTATTTAAACGAGGTTCACTAAGTTTAATAAGCGTCTGTAAATATCTAAATATCGCAAATATTAAAAGTTTATTTCAAAATATATTCATTAAATATAATGAGATATTCATTAAATGGTCGTAATGCAAAGTTCTTTTCGATTACTGAAATCGAATAAATAGACGTAGCATTTCTATTTCACTTTTGTTTGCTTTAAGAATTTCCATGCGCATAGCTTTCAGCTCGAGCAAATAAACGGTTTTTAAAAATTAGAATCCAAGATCATTATATGCTCTATAGTGGTGGATAATGGGATTCGCATTTGATTAAATATTTGCCCAATTTCTCTGTTGTTGATGCAATGCTAAAGATTCAGTGCATTAAAATGTCACAAAAGGGAAATGTATAATAAGTAACATCTATCGGTCGGGACGAACAGCTGATTCGAAATATATTATATCACTTGCTCTGTTTTTCAGTTATCTGTTTTATCTTCTATGAAACAAACTATAAAGTATCAAATAAACATAAAGTAAAGTATCAAATAAACACAAAGTAAAATATCAAATAAATACAAAGTAAAGTATCAAATAAACATAAAGTTAAGTATCAAATAGACATAAAGTTAAGTATCAAATAAACATAAAGTAAAATATCAAATAAACATAAAATAAAGTATCAAATAAACATAAAGTTAAGTATCAAATAAACATAAAGTTAAGTATCAAATAAACATAAAGTTAAGTATCAAATAAACATAAAGTAAAATATCAAATAAACATAAAATAAAGTATCAAATAAACAGGCGACAAACAAGTGCTTCATCTTTCTTATAGAACTGTAAGAAAGGGGAGTATTTAGCTTTTTTCTCGTTCTTGTTTATATATTGAGAAAGGGGTCGCAATGGCCTACTGGTAAGGTCTCAACTTCAGCGCCGGGGGACTCCAGGTTCGAAACCCGATCCACTAAAGATCCGTCGTGCATGGGCCCATTGCAAGTTAAATCATACGTAGTGCCAAATGTCCGCCCTCCGACTTTGTGGTGCGAAAGCTTGGAGAGGGGGTGCCAACTCAGGCGTCGTCCTCTTCATCGAACCGCGGTTCAAAATGAAGAGGTCAACCCCAAAATTCAGTGGCGTAGCGACCGGGGGCAAAGGGGCATAGATGCCCGGGGAACCAGGTTTAGGAGGCGTCATGGAGTCAAAATATTACTTAGCTTATGGCATTTTTGAAGATAAATATGACGAGGGGGCGTAAAAATAATATCATACCCTTGGCGCTATTTGCGCTTGTTAACTCTCCGGACCCAGCTAGACTGAGAATTCCAGTACCTCAAAAACTGAATGAAATCCTTCCTTTCTTTACAGAAATTCCAGGAGGACGACACCCAAGTTTGGACGATCAATTGTCAACAAAGAAAGGAACCACTTTTCTCCAGTAAAATTCACTCAGGAGCCCGAAAACGCCCGAGTCCGGCCTCTGTTGAATGGGGCGGTTTGAGGCGGAACAGGCCTCATAGAAATAAGCCATTGAAGTGGATGGGATAAAAAAATCATATTTTCCGAGCGTCACTTACTCTCGTAAAGCCACTGGCCATGGTGACAAAACGTTGATGCGTTTATGTCAATTTTTAAATACAATGAGGGGGCGAAGAAATCATATTAGGACCCGGGCGACATTTAACCTTCGCTACGCCACAGCCAAAATAGACCTCCTATTGCTTCAAAATGGGATATTAATATAACTAAAACTATATAGAGAGAAATGTACTAAAAAGAAAAGGAATAAAAAGAGTTAAAAGAAGAGGAATAAAAAGAGTTAAAAGAAGAGGAATAAAAAGAGTTAAAAGAAAAGGAATAAAAAGAGTTAAAAGAAGAGGAATAAAAAGAGTTAAAAGAAAAGGAATAAAAAGAGTTAAAAGAAAAAGGAATAAAAAGATTTAAAAGAATAATGATACACCTGAAAATTTGCATGAGTGAAACTCAAAAATAACTCTATTTTAGAAAGTTGAATATTCTATTAAAATTATTTAGAAATTAATTTCTGTAAGAGAAATGAAGCATTAATTTTGTAACTATGCGCCTTTGAACACGCGGACACGTGTCAAGGTGAAAGCATGAATAAACTTCGGTGAACTTACGCATGAACTATGCACTATGCTGATATATCAACTGTGCACTATGCTGATATGTATTTTTAAAAGAATAAATACCAAAGATTAAAATATCTTGGTTTTTTTCCCATCTTCGCTGACACGGCTTTTAAACTTTATTTTCTTTCTTTCCGCAATATTTCAAAAAGGAGATATTCAAACTTTTTGATAAAAGAGTTTCTCTAAAAAGTGATAAAAGACTTTTTTCTCGTCACACGATAAACTGAGGGAACAAACGATTGTCTAAAATTGAAAAAAAGTTCAAAGATAACTTAAAATTGGATAGAACATGAATCCCAAGAAACAAACATCGAGTTAAAATCGTTATCCTGTCTTAAAAAATAGGAAATAAAAACATAATTAAATGTTTTCCAATGTGCGTGCACGTTTGCCAGGTTTTAAGTCTCTATCTAATGTCGAAATAAACGAGAAAACAGAAGTGAGAACAAACCAATAACTTTAAAAATCCTTTAATCCAATATGAATCGTATAGATTATTTATACTTTAAGAGACAAACAATTTTTTTAGACAGATTTTTATTTAAAGGGGAGGAAAACCTACTCTCTTCAATACATATGTATCAAAGATTGCTTTTCAGATGATTAAGCATTCAATTACATGCTATGTTGCAGTTTCCAAATAATGCCGAACAACGCTACAAAAGAAAGAAAAGAGAGGGAAAAAAAATCGTCTGCCAGAATATTTGCATTTAATTGAAAGAGAATAAAAAGAAGTGAAAAAGACATGCGGAAGTTCAGGACAAAAATGAAAGAAAAATGAAACAGCTTTTTATTCTTCTTTTTTTTTAGAAGAAGAGGGACAACATCTTAGGCAAATGCGACGAGTAATCCCAAGTGCGAACATAGTATCAAAAAAAGTCATTACGAAAACGAATAATAAAATTCCTATTTGGAAAACAAAGATTCGCTAGCATAAACTTGATTTTACGCGAGAGCGCACTTGAACGTTTGTCCCACTGCCCTTGTGGGTTGTAAAAAACTCTTCTCTTCCGGTACAGAGTCACGGGATGAAACAGAGAGAAAAAAAAGAGAAGAAAAAAAAAAGCTGGTCGAACTTCGCTTTTCACTGCTGCAGCTCAACTCTTTTTCCCACTTCGAGAGAAATCGTCTGCTTTTAACCTCCGGTTGACAATGTAACCCGAGTTTAGGAGTTGAGTTTAATAGCTTTTAGTGGATGATCCGAACTTGCGGAACAGGTTATTAAAAGTTTGTCTCGTGATCATGAACCCTCCATTGAAGTGATTCCTAGTTTGTTTTGATCGCGTGAAGCGTTCTTGGCCTTGAGTGTGTTTGCATCGAGGCATTTTGAGACCTCAACGAAAGATGCTGCACAAAATTCGCTGCATTCGTTCAGCAATTGTAATGAATTAAATACTTGTCTGCAATTTAAAATGTATTTGCATGATATTTTTTTATATTTGCACCTAGCTGAGTAAGAAAGCAATATGAACACAATTTACTTTGTTTAAACTGTTCTTAAGGTATCCGAACACGTTGAAAAGTCGATTTTTGGCCAAAATTCCATTTTTTTATTTTTGATATTTTGGATAGTTCATTCCTTTACCTTTCTAAAACATATTTACTTTTGTCGGTAAGTTAATTAGAAGATGAGATATTAATTATTTTATAACAAATCGAAAATCGGAAGTGGGCGTTTAATTAACCGATAGTTTTCTTTTAAAGGGACAGAAACATGTCAAAAATCCTTTTAAACTGCATTTTTTCAAGTTAATATGTTGTTAGTATATTTAAAATTTTTTTAAATTTTAGAAACTTAATTTAAGCGCGTGACAAAACTAAAATTTGATTTTTCTCAAAACTAGATTTTATGAGTAATTTTCACACTTCAAAGATGCAACCAAGATATTATCATTCGATTGTCCTGAAATTTTGTGAACACTTTCTTCAAATGTTTCTCTAGTGAATGTACCAGAATAATGTATATTGTAACAATATTTTTTAAATTATGGTCTTTTATTTGAAAAATGACATAGAAAATTTGCTGAAAATCTTATAATGATTGTTCGATTAGCTCTAAAATTTTTATTTATCCAAAGAATGTTAAGATTCTAGTACAAGCACTAGTCCATAGTATGCAGTTTATTTTAGTATTAGTTTTATTTGAATTACTACAAAAGTATGACATCTAGCACGTTTGAAGTTTTTGAAAATTTTCGCTGAAAAACAGCACAAATTTAGGGTTTTTGAAAATTCATAATAACTTATTATCAAAAATAATACGCTATTATTAATCTTTATAAAGTCCAAATCTAAAAAATATATTATGGTGTTTCTATACAACATTTTTTAAAAAAATTGCTCCGAACGTGTTCGGATACCTTAAAGTGAAACATTGACCGGTATTGGGTTTATCTTTTCTGTATTACAGAGTGTTTAAAAAAATGTATACACCTTTTTTGTGGAAACTATTGATGCCGTAACTCAAAATAGTAATAATAAACGTAGAATCTTGTCAGTTACCGAAATTTCGGGATTCTAATTATTTTAAACAACAATTCTTCATTTTTCACAATTATAGATTTCTGCCATTAAAAAGATACTTTTTAGTAAACAATGGCCTAAACTATGAACAGCAAGGGTTCATCACTTATCAGGTGTTAAGCGTGTAGGGCAGTTTGTCACCGTGTGCTAGACCTTTCTTCTTTGGGAACACAGTGACTGGTGAAATTACAACAGGAATGGATAATGCCCGAATTCAGGAGATGTTTGAAAGTAATAAATGGCACTTCCAGAAGGATGGAGCACCTTTGCATTACTATCACGCCTTGAGGGCTTATCTTGATGCAATTTTGATGAATAGATGTTACAATGCAATATTGATCTCCCTTGCGTACACTTTCTTTGAAGATTACCCCGAGAGATTTATTGGCTCGACTTAAGAACATGGTGCGGTCCGCCAAGTTGATTTTTTTCTTCGCCAAATGTAATAAACTTCTTCATTTTGTTGGCAACCCTAAAACTTTGCCAGAATTTCTAATTTGTGTCAGAATTTGAGAAAATTCATGCTAAATTTCCATACAATTTTATGTACTATTTGCAATTTATTCTATGTACTATTTGCAATTTTATGTACTTTTACATTTTTTGCCGTGGCTGTCATTAGAATCGCCGCCATCTTGAAACCATCTAAGATGGCGGATATTTGGCGACTTTTTGAGTGGTTGGCGCAATTTCCCAGTTTGGCGAGAAACCGCACCATGTTCTTAAGTCTTACCGATTTATTTTATGAGAATAGATAAAATCTTATGTTTATAACTGAAGACCAGCTATAGCTATTGAGATCGTTAATTGACAAAGCATGCAAAGGTATGCTTAGAGTTATTTGTTATTCCATCGCTCGGTTTGATCAACAACGCCTGGGCAATAGCAAACAACGCTTTAAATAACTGGTGTCATTCTATATTTGTATTAGTTAAGTTGAGTTAGGAAATTTCAATATGTATGTATGTATGTATTGTATGCATTGCATGTATGTATGCATCGTGTGTATGTATTGCATATATGAACGCATGTATTGTATGTATGTATTCAAAGTCTGAATACATTTTCCTGCACACCCTGTATTTTTTCACAAGCACTATTGGCACTTAGCAGAGGTTTATAATATAGAAAAATGCAACATACACGAAGCAATTTGGCTAATTATTAATTAAATGTAAAGTGTAATAAGGCTTGTAAAGGAACGCATTTTCATTCAAGGTGAATATTCTTTTAAGCAGGTAATAATTTTATCACAAAATTAATTACTCATTAAGAACTATTGGATACACATAAAAATGATGATGTGGAGTCAAACGAAATAAATCTTTGTGACAATTTTTATCTACCAAATATTGGTGGGCTTTTCGTTTATTTAAAAGAAACTTAACAGCTTGTTGCAACCAAATAACAGTTATAAACAAATATTGGTGGGTTTTTTGTTTATTAAAAGAAAAATCTAACAGATTATTGTAAACAAATAAGAGTTATAAAAAAATATTGATGGGCTTTTCGTTTATTTAAAAGAAGTATTTAATTATTTGTTGAAAATGAATAACAGTTTTTAAAAATTGGTTTTATCGCGGAAATCAACTTATTATTTTCCACTCAGTTTTTTAAAACATATTCGCGGCAGCGTTCGTTTTCACGACGACTCGTTTTATTATTTTGTTTTCCGAAGATTCTGCGTTTTATCTCACTGATAGGAAATTAAATCGGCGAAAAACTATACACATTCGCTTGCGTTTCTTTTTTTCGTTTATTCCACATGCAGTGGGTCATCTCATCGGGAGATTTCGAAGAGTAATAACAATAGCTGACTTAGATAATCAGGGGGAAAATTAAATTATATCTATACGTATTTTCTTTTTTGTTGCGTACTGGATATAAAAAGTATTGAAATCTATTTATGACAACAATATTAACACATGTTGTTGAGAAAAAAGTTCATTTCTTTTCTTCGTTTCGTATTTCCGGAACAAAAAATGAACAGAAGTTTGGTAGCTGTTTTTCTTTTTATTCTTTTCAGAAATAAAAATTAGAGTAATTTGAATTTTAGACCAGGGTTGCCATATTGGTTTTTTAAGGCCAAATTATGGAAATTTGCCCTTTTTTCAAAGCCCTTGGCATTAAAAATTTTCATTTGGCCTTAAATTCATTTTTTGGCTTTATTTTCGTTAATGACTTTTAGAACAATTTTTAATTACTTATTCTATTGTTTTTTGATAAATTTTTGATATTACACATTTCAAATAATACATAATGAGCTGTCAAACGAAATAGCTCCTGAGTAGAACAAGGATAATTTAAATTTCTTTCACTTAAATTTTGGTTTGATAATAGAACATTGAACATACGCCTATCAAGTGGGATTCGTTTTCGTGAAGGGTAGCTGTTTTTCTAATAGCAAATGAAGTTTTCAATCAATTTGTCAAATTTAGCCTTATTTTAAAGAAGGTTTGGCCTTATTTTGCTATTTTGTTCTGGCAACCCTGTTTTAGACGTATGCTCGTTATAAAGCTGCTTTGTCTCGATTTAAGGAAGAAAATTTGAGAATTTGACGTGAATTGAAATTATTTATTGATTGAATCGATTTCTGGTATGTAAATTGAACGAAATTGATGTAACGAGTTTTCTAGTAGGATTCGTTTAGTTTTACAAAGGAACTTTCTGGAAAGAGGTTTTCTTTTTCTTTGTGGTTGGAAAAAAAAGAAAATGATATTAAGAAAGTTCATTCCGAAATAACAGATCGCTGCTTTTTACAACCAAACAGTCATTTGTAACAATTAGGTGTTTCATATTCACCTCTACTAAAAGCCTTAAAACCCGTACTCACGTTATAAACTGTACTTCTAGTAAAAAATAGTTTTTAAATACTCTTGATGAACGAAATGCAGTAGAGTATTGACTCTGGGTGCTCTGTGAAGACGCACGGAAAGAGCACGTGACGATTCGCGCAGCGCTGGGGAAAACAAGTTGAGGGTAGAAAGAAGATATATGAGTTTGTTTCTGCTCATTAAGGTGCTGTATTCATGCTTAAAGACCAATTCGAATACTTCTTTTAAGTTAGGAATAAACATTAGCTTTGTTTCTTATTCGTAAATCTTATTTTTCTTTCGTTTTTCAGTAAAACTTTTTCAGAAAATTAAAAAAGGATGCTCGGATTCCTGGGTTCAGATTCGCGGGGTTCTACTGTACATATCAGTGGAAGAAACTACTGAAATTTTTAATCAGTATAGCTTAAATTTGGAATTCTGAATTTGTTCCTTTTTTATGATGATAAGAATTTGTTACCGCTTCCAGCAACCGCGAGCTTTGTGAGCAAATTTGGAACTTTAAATAGGAACTTGAATTTGGTGAAATGTTTCAAATGGAAGCATTCTTTTTTAAGTACAAAAGAATTTTTTTTACACCGAGAAATATGGCAAACACTTTTATTTTCAAAATTTTTTCAACATTAAGTAGGATCGAAACCCGTAGTTTAAAGTAACCTTAACAATATATATCAAACAAAATCACACCCAATCGCAGGGGTGGAGAAATGGGGGAAGTCACCCCCCCTCCCACTTTTTGCGGACAAAATTAAATTATTTCCTTTTAGAAGCCTAACACTAGGAATTATAAAAAAACAACCAATAGTGCCCGGAAAAGCTAGCTAATTTTAAAATTTTTTGTCTACTTCCCATACTCCGGGGTACTTTTAGGTGTCTATAACTTTTTTGCCCCCCTCCCAACTTTTGCCACCCAATCGCCGTCGCTCCCCAACCACACATACACTCAAAATCAACAACGAACGGTTTTTAAGTTGTAGCAGAACAACCGATTGTTTTAATACAAATGTCCTTAATGTCTAATCTATCCTATTAAAATTCGAAGTTAAACAAACATATGTATCTATGTTCTTCTATCTTCTCACGAACCACTGAATCCTGAAACTAGCAGTAAGTACCAATAGCTGAAAAATAATCCTAAGAATCCATTTCGACTATTTAAATTCCGAAATTGTAATTAGTTAAAAAGATATTAATTAAAAACGTCAAAATGAATGAATTAACGTGCTTCCATCTATTGGCAGCATGGTGAATTTGTTCACGGCGGATTCTTTTTTCCCCCTATTATTAGTTTTCACATCCGGTGTTGCATTTTTTTCATTTATTTAACGGAAGTTGGTATTTCTTTTTGAGCGAGCTTGTGTGTTTGGATTTATTAACAATGGAAAAAAATCGTTTTCATGCTTTATTTCTTTCTTTTTTTGTATTAAAGTGTTTAACTTCGTAACGTTTGTTAAGGAAAGTAAGTGACAATATTTGTTGATTGTAGAGAAAAAAGGAGGCGGGGCATATGATCCCAAAGTTTCGCGTGACCTCACTTCTCTCCGCCCGGGAATATCCTATTATTCGTGATAGCCCGTGCAACGCCGGGCCAAGCAGCTAGCATGGTCTTAAATCTGTAAGCACCAGACGTAAGCTGAATGCTCATCATTCTGATTGCAAGAAAAATTTTGTTGCTTCATGGACGATTACTAATTGGAACTTTCCAAACAATCCATATAGTGTGAATAATAATCGGTTATTGTTAATATGGACCACGATTTTTATTAATAATAACCGATTAAAAAATCCGGTTGGTAATTAATATTATTAATACTAATTTCGGATATTATTATTAATGATAACCAGATTTACCGTAACATGTATACCTCTTGAATCGTCGACTATTTTCCTGTGCTTAGACCATATTAAGAAATTTTTTAAGAGGTCTAGCGTAATGCCGTGAGGTCATTCAAAAACGTAACACTAACGCAAAATTGACAATTATTCATTATTTGCAGTGGCATGTCAAGCAGGGGCCAAGGGGGGTGTAGGCGCCCTGGGCACCTGTTTTAGAAAACACCAGAAGAACAAAACATTAATGTGATTATGTCACATTTTCAAGTCAAATATAATTAGAGGGTGAACAATTATTACAATATCCCGGTTGCCATTTCCTCTTGGTATACTACTGATGATGACAGGGATCGAAAAAAAATCATATTTCACCCAGGGCGCTCTTATCCTCGCTGTGCCACTGCTTGTTTGGCAACCTTATCATTAGTTGCCATTGTTTAATTTTGT
>BGPR01001652.1:94347-106733 GCA_013235015.1 Araneus ventricosus | reverse complement strand
CCGTTTAATAAATAATTAAATTTTGACATGCACAAAAAGCCGATTAGGTATCCAAGGGACATGAATGCTGGCGATTCTGGACATCGCAAGAATCCACCGAATGTGAGTGGGGACTGAACCAGATAGAGTTGGCCACACGAGATGTGCAGTACAGTGGGAAATGGAGTCAATGCATCGTATGTTTTAATGTCAAAAGCACTGTGGCAATTTTATTTTGGAATCCACTGTTCACCGTGCAGGGAAAAGAAAGGACTCGATGTCCACGGCACAGCGAGCAAGTAGATGGTAAAATGGCATGCGCATTAGCAACGGATTCGGAAACCCTCCGCGCTTTTGCGCGTGCGCCGAGCGGAGTTAATTACATCAAAATAAGGGTAAAGTGAAGAATGGAAGGGTGATGTTTACATTTTACTGAGCGTGATCTATCAAAGAACTCCAGAAATGCTCTCATATGACTTCCTTTCCGGTGTAAAATCGTCCAGAAGTGGTAGTCTCGGAAAATCCGTTGCTGAACAGTGCGTTTCTCATGCGACTTTGACGTCACGTGAATTGAACAAACAACACGTGAATGTTAAGATTCTTCCCAACGAACCTTAAAGCTGCGATCATCGTCGAATATAAAAAACAGTTATTAAACAAACAAATAAACGGACAAGTGAAAGAAAGAAAAAAAATGGAAGATTACGATCTCGTTCACCCGTTACTTCTTTCTGGCCTTGATTTTCGCCATTCGCACCACCTGTGAGAAATGGAGTCTTCTTAATTTTTTCCGTGCGACTCGATGGCATGCAAAAACGACTAATGAGGACCGGGGGACCAGCAGGACGGGGCGGTACAGGTAGGCTTCTGTTCTCACGTTCAACAACCGGAAATATAATCTTCCCTCGATGTCAAGGCTAATTGTTTTGCTCCAACGACCGCCTGAGCTTCGCAGGTTGTTTGTGAAACTCATTTAGTAACTGTTTTTTCCCGCCGGATGTTTTCAGAAGACAATAAAATTACAGCGCAGTCGAGAAAGTGAAAGTTGGCCATCGGAAAAAAGATTCACTCTTCATTTTTAGGAACGAAACCGTATTCGTTTAACCGGCGGTTTCAAAAGTTTCTCTAGTCTCGGTGCCCTAGCTAAATCCTAACTTTTCAGGGCGCCCTGTGTAAAACATCAGCCAGCGCTTTTGCAAAATAATCAATATTTTTTAAAGGTTAGTTAAAAACTTATAAAACAATTTTTGTATTTTGTCCATATAAGAATTCATTGAACAAATTTTAATAATTATAATGATTAGTGGGATGGATGAGCCTATTGATCACGACTCATTTTCTCAAATTGTGACATTAAACTAGATACAGCTACCCTCGTTTTCCACATTAATGTTCGCACAATGCTTTCATTTGTTGGAAACAACTGCCGAAAACCCATCTTCTCAAAACTAAGAAGTAACAAATGGAATTAAAATTATTATGGCATTAGTTTCTTTTATAATGCAGGGTGGTCAAAAATTACTGAACCCATTTCAAAAATTAATAAAAAAAAGACTAATAATGTTGCAAATGTGGTTTTTTCTTTAATTAAAGAGCAAATATAAAAGGTTTTTTATTTCTTTCAAATAGGTGACGTACGTTCTAAATTTGCTGCAACGAGAGATTTCCATTCGCAACGGCTACCAATCAGCAGAAGCCGGTGTGCGTTTTCTGGTATCCTTTTTCAGTTTTTCTTCAAAATCTCGAAAACTGTTTAGTTTTCGAGTTACAATTAATGTAACTAATTAAAAAGCGTACAATTCCCTACAAATAAATGCTTTTATTTTTCTTTTAACGTATGTGACTACCATAAATTCCTCGTTTTGGTGAAAATTTTCGAAATCTGTTTTATTTGTTCATTTTATAGGCCTTACATTTAGGTATTGTTTAGCAACGGATTCGGAGACCCACCGCGCTTTTGCGCATGCGCCTGGCGGAGTTATTTTGATTAAAATAGGGGGAAGGTGAAGAATGGAAGGGTGATGTTTACATTTTACTGAGGGTGATCTAACAAAGAACTCCGGAAATGCGCTCATATGACTCATTGCCTGACACTCCTTTCCGGTGTAAAATCGTCCAAAAGTGGTAGTCTCGGAATCCGTTGCTGAACAGTATCTAAAAATGCTATATTTTTGTTTGTACTATACTTACAAGTAAAGTTATAGCATAAATAATAAACCGGTATTGACAATTCTGATACCTGAAGTGGCAATTTAAAGAGCCTTAAAAAAACAAACAATTAGTTTCAAACAACTATTTTTTAAATCTCAGGCAATATATTGTCTAAAAATATAGGATTTAAGCTACCTTCACTTATTTTTATTGGTTTTTGGCGACACTTTTTTTAAATACAACACAACAGTAAGTACAGCAATAATAATTATTTTTAAGCGCTCATATTGCAGTTTTATAATTTAATACCATTTACATATTTTGAACTGTTACCTATTCTCAAGTATTTTGAAATATAAATTTATCCATTGATGCTTAACAATTACATGCGAATTTTGTAACTAATATTCTTCAATCCTTCGAACCTTACCCGCCCGGTTTTACCCCACTTTCAACTAATTTTAAATTTTAAACATAAGCTTTGATGGGGCCGGCCTTTACTCCATTTGGGGGCATTTACTCCCGTTTGGGCCATTGAAGAGGACAGATCTTATTAAATCTATTCCAATGCAAAGAAGCCAAGGGTCCATAAAAGACAAAAAAAATGTATGCCTCAATACATTTAATGTAACGAATATAAATTTAAAACATCATTTTATATTATCTTTTCAAAATAACACTGAAAAGTTTGTAAATATTTGTTTTTTTTTATTTCTTCTGTATATACGCCCACTGACAACTGCGTCTTAGGCCATAGCCTAGGCTGGCCCTAGGGTAAATCTGGCCCTACACAGATGTCACTTTATAGAATCTTTTTAAATGTTTATTCACCAATTATTTCGTCGCGGCATGCCCAAATAATGGCCATTGGGACGCAAAAGTCCCATAAAAGCTATGAAACAATGACAGAAGTATAAAAATGCAGTAAAAAATGTGAGGGGGTCAAAGTCAAACAATCAACCTCTCCCCAAAAAAGCTATGAAACAATGACAGAAGTATACAAATGCAGTAAAAAAAGTGAGGGGGTCAAAGTCAAGGGATCACCCCCCCAAAAAAAACTATGAAACGATGACAGAAGTATACAAATACAATAAAAAAGTGAGAGTGTCAAAGTCAAGTAATCTAAATCCCCAAAAAAGCTATGAAACAATGACAGAAGTATACAAATGCATTTAAAATGTGAGGCGGTCGTTTCTTTTTAAAGCATCAAAGAGTGAAAGACCACCTGAAACCAATATCCTGTTTAATGCAGGTGCGAAGGAAGACTTGCGGCTAAGTCTCTAATTTTTTTTGTTTGCACGTATTACTCAATGTCTAGGACCTCTTTCCATTCATCTGTCTAAGTAAATCAATAGTAAATAAAAAATAATAATAATAATATCTCATTTGTGGCACTCAGGCCCAGACTTCTTCCCCTTCAATTCTCATCGAAATCCGTTCGCTTGTGAAAATGTGAAGTGGATGAAAAAGAAATTAGAAGAAATCTCGCGGCCATAAATTCTCTTAACACTCCAAACAAAGAAATATGTGTCGTCCAAACAAAGATTAAAAGGCTTTCCCGCCGTTTCATTTTCTGTGAAGAGGCAATTCATAACCCCCCCCCCCCTCTCTGAGGCGACATCGAAGTGCAACCCTTTCCAGAACAAAAGAAAAAAAAAAGACAGAATATTTTTTTTATAAATCTTTCAAACTGAGTCAAGACACATCTTTCATACAGCAGAAAGTTATCGAAAACCACTTTGTCTTTCACTTAAAAGAAACAATAGAACATCAAAGATAAAAAGAAGAAAGGAAAATGAAAAAAGAAAGAGAGAGAGAGAGAGAAGAAGAAGAAGACTCCGCACAAAATTACTCTGAAGTCAGAAAACCTTCCTCCCATTTTTCTCTCGCTTTTAAAGATTCCTCACGTCCAGCGACACGACATTGCCATAAAAAAAGCCACCATTTTTTTTTTCCTTCGAACTGGCCCCACTTAGAGAGTAGAGCTTCTAAATACCACTTCACTTTTTCAAAGTGAGAGGAAACAAGATTTAAGATCACTTAAAAACCCAACTCCTCCCGCCGCCCCCCAAACACAACCACCCCGCGGATCCATGAAGGTTGCATTAGAGTTCCCGGACGAGTGTTTAAAACCTTGCAGAAAAATATCGTCAAAGCAATATGTAACTGTCATTGTGGAACTGCGGAAACACATTTGTTGGGACGCCATGTTAGTTTTCTCTTTGTTCTTAGAAAAAAACTCTGTTCTCCCCCTCCCCTACAATTTCCAATGATTTCACCCACTATTTTCAATGATACCGTCCGCCGATGGTCTCCCCCCATCCCCCCCTCGAGTTATGAACGCTCGAAAAACCACCGCTAGAAACATCTGTTTTATCTTGCTTTAGTTCTGCACAGCTTCATAGAAGCTGCTGAAGCGATCTTTAAATAGAAAAGTTCAAGACGAGACTGATTTCAAGCAAAAGATTTTAAAATTTTAACAAAAAATAGAATAAAATACACACCAGCCGGGTTGTTTTTCATTCTACTTCCTCTTATACTTCCAAAATATGAAGGGGCCGCATGGCCTAGAGGTAAGGTTTCAGCTTCGGAGCTGGAAGGTTCCAGGTCCGAACCCCAATTCCATTAAAGATCCGCCCTGTTTGTGGGCCTGGTACACGCCAAATCATACGCACTCATGTCGCATGTCATGTTCCAAATCATGCCGTCCTCGTCACATGACTGCTGCTTAAAATGACGATGTCCGTCTCTCGCCCAAATAGCCCTGGTATTGCATCAAAACGGGACGTATTGTTTAGCAACGGATTCGGAAACCCTCCGCTCTTTTGCGCATGCGCCGGGCTCAGTTATTTTCATCAAAATAGGGGAATTGAAGAATGGAAGGGTGATGTTTACATTTTACTGAGCGTGATTTAACAAAGAACTCCGGAAATGCGCTCATATCAATTGCCTGACACCCCTTTCCGGTGAAAAATCGTCCAAAAGTGGTAGTCTCGGAATCCGTTGCTGAACAGTAAATATAAATAAGCTAATACTCAATATAACGAGTGTTTAACTTCGTTGTATAGTGCAGGGAATCGAGCAAGGAGTGGGGAAGAGTACCTCTTCCTGTTCATCGAATGGACCCAAAATTCGATAAAGATCTATTATTTTGGCGTCGGGACCACACACCAGTTTTTATTTATCAGACACACTTGTCTTAGATGGATTGTGTCCAAAATTCGATAGAAAGCTAAAAGTTTGGCTGAAAGATCGCATTCAAAGTTTCATCCATCTAGATTTTAGCATGATCGTGTACACAGACTGACAGAACATCGCTCTGTACCTAGTAGCAACGACAGATATTTTACAGTTTGGTGGGCACAGGACTACACAGACAGACAGTCAAAATTTCCAAAAATGGTTATTCCGCACTCATGGACATCTGAAACGTAGAGATTCGAGGCCGAATTTCTTCGATGCTTACTATACACCCTCTCTTCGCATACGAGAGAGTAAAAAGTGCCCAAGTGTTTCAAGTTCCCATGTGTGCCCAAGTGTTTCAAGTTCCCATATGTGCCCAAGTGTTTCAAGTTCCCATGTGTGCCCACGTGCCCATGGCAGTCTTGAAAGACAAATATGCAAGTTGACACAAACTGCAAGAAATAAATTTTCGCAAAGTGAGATAGTAATCATAACCAACCCATCTCATACTATTATAGCTCAGTTTAGTTATATTACCGTCCCGTATTGTAGCAACACGACTGCTATTTTTGGGCGGAGTAGTTTGAGCCGTGATCAGACATCGATAACTATACCTGAGCTGGACCTCCCTCTCCAGACTTCTGCACCACATCTGCAGGAGGGCGTTTTATCCACTACGTATGATTTAACATGCAACAAGCCCACATATACAGCGGATCTTCATTGGAATCGGATTTCGAACCTGGGAACCTCTGGCTCTGAAAACAAAGCCTTACCACAAGCCCACTAGGTCCATTACAAATTATAAGGTGTGCCCAATTGAAAAGGAAACTACAGTTATATGTAAAGAAATTTTAATAACAATATTCTAATTACAGTTCATGCGGAACAGTACAACTATAAATAATCGCCATTAATATGAATACAATGATCCCAGCGCATAGGAAGGGAGTGGATGGCTCCAGTGCAGAAACTGCTGGGTCGGGCAAAAACCCATTCTCGCCGTCTTCTGATTCTCTGACAGATGCTGGGGCACCCACTGTGCAAAAACTTCTCCATAACCAAGCTTTTTGTGGATTATGTGATGCACAGTTCCTTTGCCATCGACAGTTCAACAGCAATTTCACGTGTGGTGATCTGACGATTCTGCCGTATGAGCTCATCCACAGCCGAAATCGTGGCACTGTTGGTCACAGCGTGCGCCTGCCCAGGGAGTGACAAGTCCTTGATGTTTACGCGTGCCGCTTCATAACGCTGACACCACCGGAATATGGTGCACCGTGCGAGACACTGCTCTCCGTACACCTCTTTCATCCTGCGATACATTTGTGAAGCATGCTCCATTCTGCGCGAATAAATTGGATAACTGCTCTATGTGCTGATCTGGAGGAATCCATCATGCAACGAACTGCGGAAACAACTCTCCAGAAATGAAGATCTTAATGCGAAGTCGTTAACTACGCAGGTGCAACTGGGAATACCACTACTCTATTTATAGGCTAGCACATTAACTCATTGGGATTTGTTACGACGCCGATACAGCTAAGGTCTCCTTTTCATTTGGGCATACCTTATACCAATTTAAAAATAGTAGAGTAAATCCAGTGTTAGAAGGTTATCTGTTTTTTTACTACGATTCCAGGTGGTAGAAGGTTCGAAATCACCTCAAACTGGGAACAAAAGCAATGTGCTCTTTACTGATGAATCCCGGTTTCCCACAAACAGATTCCTGATCAAGAGACCCTGGAACTTGGCTGGACAGTACATCTGCGAATGGTAAGTATGATAGACGGTGTTTGACCGGAAGTTGTTGGTATCCACCGGCTGAGATAAAGTATTCTGGTATATGGGTAAGACGCTCACTTTTCCGTGTTAACGTGCGGAAAAGTGATGTCTCCCCAACAGGGGGTACCAGAATAGACTCCTAAGACTCCCAGATGGAACTTTTGTTTAAAAAGTAAATTGTGTCAAGCATATTTTACTAAATATGGTTTTCAGGATCGGGGGAATATACAAAAATTTTGACTTCGCACTCAAAAAGCATAAAATAAAATTATGAAGTCTAAATTTTTATCCCTTTCGCGTTCATAGGTTTTGCAGTGAAACCACAGGAAATATAACCATTTGTATAGTAAATCATATTTACTGCGCATGTGCGGCACGTAGCGTAATTTTTCTTTCAAAACTTAAGAGCCAGATACATAAGAAAACTTATGTAAAAATTCTAGTTCAATACCTCTAGTATTCACAAAGATATCGGCATTGCAAGAGCTAAATTGCGTTTGATTTCTATGAGGAACAAAATGATGAGGGCTCTTGCACAAATTGATATTTTTTAAAATTGAATCTTCAAAAGTAATGTTGAATTTTATGAAGGTTGAATATCCTGAATACTCATGTATATTATAAATTAAATACATAATTTAAATTACATTTCGATGATATCTTATTCGGAAGAAAAATAGCCCGTTACTGTTCATTGGTTTCACTGTGAAACCACAAATTTCTTGAAAATAAAAAATGCTAAATTTTTTTTGCTTCATATATTTATGACCAGCTGCATGTCCAATACCCATTTTTGAAATAAATTTAATAATTTTCAAAACCCGATAATTTTTTCGCCCGATCCTATTGGTCATATTGACACACTAATATTTTAAAGGAAAAAAACCCTTTCTACTGCTACCAAAAATGAGTTATGAAGATTTGAACTTCATTATTTTGAGCCAATCAATGGCTGTCTCGAGCAAACATCTCTGTCTGTTAATTGGTGGATATTCCGCAAGATGGCCAATGAAATCGTCTAAAATCGTTTAAAATTGTCATGTTCAAAGTTACATAGCTCGGTACGGTTTCGGTCACAGAAGAGTGACGATTTTTTTTTAATGTTAGTGTGTCAAGAATATTTTACTAAATAAGAACTAATAGAACGGGGGTGGGGCTGTATAAAAATTTAGACTTAATTTTTTCAGCAGTACATTTATTGACTCAAACAACAAAAAAGTATAATCTTTGAGTCATTTAAGGCATTTATTCAGTTATAAGTATATGCCAAAGATGGGGAACCCGCGGACATTTTGAGTTCCTTATGCTGCCTTACCAGTTATTTACAATTCGCATTGAAATAATATACTTGTCTATAATTGCTAATATAATATCCCAGATCTCTCGGTAACGTTCTGACGTCACCAACAATAAAACTCGAACCATTGCACTGCGAGACGTTAAACAGCATTATTTCATTGTGAGAGAACCTAAATTGCAGTAATTTCAAATTTAAAAGAGTCATTGTAGTTCTAATTTCAAATTTAATAGCTCTAAAATAGTGAAATAAAATTTTCTATCGATTGATATAAAATTTATCTCGCCATGATCAATAGTTCCCGAGAAATTTTAAATTATATTAATCATATATTTCAAATTAATTTCCGTTTTTCAATAAAAAGTGGTACATTACGTCAGTTTTCCTGTCATAAACATTATGAGCGTGATAGAGTTTGGACGCCGCGATGCATCTCACTATTTAGTGCAAGCGTGATGAAGTAATTTGATAATATTTTTTGGCAACTTCTGACAAGCAGCGTAGTGCTTTGTCTTGAAACTAGATTTTCTATCTATCTAGATTATATCTACTAGATTTTTTTAGACCAAGAGATTTTTTGAATAAAGAAATATGTAAATAAAAAATATATATTTCCTGTCATAAAGCATAAGTTTATTTTATTTGTTTTCGATCAATGTTAAACATTTCCCTCGCATATATATATATCACATCAAATTTGACGGGAAATCTCTCGAATGAAGAGGCAATTTGCACCCGTCATACCATGACGGGTTATTTTTCTAGTATAATAATAATTACAGAACAATAACCTTTAAGATTCAGTTCGTGCGGCCTCTTGCCCATCTGCCAAAATTTAATGAGGCATTTCAGTGCAGAAAGGTTCCCCTCCCTTGATATATGCCTATCTCAGACAGTTTAGAAATTAGCCATTAGGCCACGAGTCGACTGTACATAAATTTACTATTACCAAACTGATATTAGGCATCCATTATCATCCCCAACAACGCCAGGTTTACCGGACAGTAAGGAAGGAAAGGAGGATTCTTCGTGATATAACTTCTTCCAGATACATGAACAAAAACATTAATTGAACTATTTTTTTTTTCTTTTACCTTCCCATTCGAAACAAATAACTTTTATTTTATTTTAAAGTGCCTTCTTCCATTCCACAGATCATTTATCGGCTGGAATCGAAAGTGCGAAATCGGCCGCGGTCGTGATATAAAACAGGGAAGTCCAGCGGTGTCTCTTTAAAAAGGGAGTTAACGCTTGACCGCCGAAAATGTCTCGGTCACTGCTGATGCAGAGACAAACAGTTTCCTCTTTCGGAAGTCTCTCTCTTGCGGTGAAATTATTCGAAGAAGAAAGATTAAGCATCGGTGTCTGTTTTTCTCTTCCGACGCGTGATTTCTTCCACTAATGATGATAGTTTGAGATCCATCATTATTAATGATAGTGAAGAAGCTCGGTGGATGTTACGTTTGAAAGAAAATCGCGATCTTACAAACTGACTTCAGATAAACACGAAACTTCCGGAAGTGTTTACATGTCTTTGGGCAATAAAACCTATTTTTTTAAATGAAAAGAGAATACATTTGATATCCATATCTCGAAAACAATCCCGCTGAACACCACAAACGTATGCAGCTCGATGATAATTTATAATATTTTTTAAATCCTTAATTCTCAAAACTCTTTCTAAGATGTGTAATAGCAACGAGAATTCGATTATATGAACTTTCAATTAATTCGAATTTTTTTACTTTTAAGCATGCTCCTTCGTACCAAATCACTTATTTTGTCTTGAAAAGTTTCAGAAAGGGAAAAAATCAAATTTGATTTTTTTTAAGAAGCAAACTAGCCGCTCTTGCCCCCGTCCGGGCGGTATATTTACAAACCCTACCTTGATAGAACTGAGGCAGGAAATCAGCCAATATCATTGGCTACGAGGGGCAGTGACGTCGTTTTCAGCTCTCGCACGTACGGCAGTAGGTAATACGGTAATAGGTACGGCAATCATAACAAAACAAGAGTCAACTGCATAAAATTGCGACGTAGGTGCTTATCGTAGATCAAAATTCGAGAAGTGCAAGCAACGGAAACCTAAACTAATTCAAAGTCCGCATTCAATGGCTTGTTTTGTTATAATTTCCGTACAAGAGAAAAAAAAGGACGTCATCGGCTCTGGGCGAAACGAGCCAATCATATCGTCCGATTTCCTGCCTCAGTTCTATCAGGGTAAGGTTTGTAAATATGCTTCCGGGCGGAATCGCGACCAACATCCACTTTGCTCAGCACTGTCCCTGCCACGTCGCAGCTTCGAGGCTCTCAGCCACTACTTTTTTCAGTTTAAAATACTGCAGGAAGATCAGTGGAACAGACCATAAAAACCATAATAGATTTCATATTCTTTGTAGACAACAGATTCCTTTAAAATTGTAAAATCTTTCAATAAACCTCATCTAGTTGTAATGTTTTTTATAACTTTCTCACGAGTGTCGGCATGAAAGTCTTCAGATCCATAAATACAGAATGATATCGCCCTGAATAAACAGTTTCCATCACCTACAATAGGTATTTTACAATATTTTTGACACGCCATTGGGATGGAACTGTTGGGATCTATATATTTAAAATAATATTGTAAAAACCTTCAGACAGTTCTCCGGCCCCAACCACTCGACGGATTTCGATAATTTTTATTTCATATGGAAGCTTATGACTCTCACCACCCTCCATTTTCGAACGAAATCGAAAAAACACTTCTCCTCTGTACATTATCTATGGGTAAACCTTGTAGAAATCCCCCAACCCCAACCACCAGATCGATTTCGACAATTTTTATTTCATATGAAAACTTATGACGTCTAGATTTGCAATGAAGGGTCGCCTGTCCCACACCACACTCCATTTTGGAACGTAATCGAAAAAACACTTCTCCTCCGTACATTGTCTATGGGTAAACCTTGTAGAAATCTCCCAGCCCAAACCACCAGACCTATTTCGACAATTTTTATTTCATATGAAAGTTTATGACATCTAGATATGTCATCAAGGGTCGCCTGCCCCCCTATTTTTCAACGAAATCGAAAAAACATATAGAGAATGTACAGTGGAGAAATGTTTATTCGATTTCGTTCGAAAATGGAGAAATGTGGGGGACCATACGACCCTTGATGACATATTTAGACGTCATAACTTTTCATATGAAAAAAAAAATGTCGAAATCGGTCGAGTGGTTGAGGTTGGAGGACCCGGTGAAGGTTTTTTTACCAAATTATTTTGAATATATAGATTGTCGAAAGTAATTAATTTTGATTGCATGTTTAACGAAATATTATTTTTATTTTATATGAGCATTATAGTCAGAAGTGAGAAATGAAATGATAGAAGTCGTTGAAATATTTTATCTATTTTGTTGTTATTTCTTCGCATAGCCTCTCATAAATGGTCAAAATTTTAAAGTATTTTTCGGATTCTTTAATATTTTTTTTAACCTATATGTATATTCCAGATATATCAGGCCACAAATTTCAATTTTCTTGCAAATTTCTTTCATATATTCGTCGAGAATATTGTATTGATAAACATGATAAAGATTCGTGAATTTAGTAAGAAACTTTCTTTTTTTTCTTAAAATTTCAGCTCTGCCTTTCTGTTCTAAAATTATGTTGTAATTAATTTTTTTTCGGATTCTTTAATATTTTTTATAACCTATATGTATATTCCAGACATATCAGGCCACGGATTTCAATTTTCTTGCGAATTTCTTTCATCTATTCGCCGAGAATATTGTATTGATAAACATGATAAAGATTCGTAAATTTAGTAAGAAACTTTTTTTTTCTTAAAATTTCAGCTCTGCCTCTCTGCTCTAAAATTCTGTTGTAATTAAAAAGTTTGAGAGTAGAAGAGAAAGAAAATTGTTAAGTTTTTTTTTCGGGTTCTTTAATATTTTTTTTCCTTTTTTTTAAACCTATATGTATATTCCAGACATATCAGGCCACGG
>BGPR01001652.1:59654-94337 GCA_013235015.1 Araneus ventricosus | reverse complement strand
ATATGTATATTCCAGACATATCAGGCCACGGATTTCAATTTTCTTGCAAATTTCTTTCATCTATTCGCCGAGAATATTCTCTTGATAAACATTCGTGAATTTAGTAAGAAACTTTCTTTTTTTTTCTTAAAATTTCAGCTCTGCCTCTCTGCTCTAAAATTCTGTTGTGATTTAAAAGTTTGAGAATAAAAGAGAAAGAATTTTTTTTTGTAAATTGGAACTAACTTTTAGGTGTTTTTTTAAATAGCACATCTCATAGTGACGTGGAATATTTTTGAATTTCAAATTTCTTTTCAAAAATGCCATCCTATTTTGAACCATAGCGCAGAATCCGCTGAATCTAGTTAACAGAATTGAAGAAAAAATAAAGTAAATCTTACAGTCAAAAATTATGCCTGCCCCAGATAATGTTGGATATCTGGTCATTTTACCATTATCTACAATTAGGGGAATCTAATAACATTAAAATGAATTTAGCTTGAATGAATTGCTATCGTTCTCTAAAATAGAGTTTTGTATTCTATGTGTAGTAGAAGATGGAAAGATGAAATTTTCATCCAACAATTTTCTTCAAATGAAATCAGTTTATTTTATTTTTAATATTATTAATATGAATAATATTCTTCAACAAAACCCTGAGCATTTTATAGGAAACCTGGACCAATACGGTGTGATGAATGTCAGCATAGCATGAATAATCGTGGAGCCTTCTTTATCAAAAATAATATGTTTATTGGACGTCTTCCACAGTACAAACATGTAAAACAGACACATACACTTACATCACAAACGTTACACCACTCACTTCTGACATCGAATTCCATGTTCAATCATCATAATTCTTCTTCGCTGCTAGGCAACTTTAGCAAAAAGACAAATATATCGTTGGCACACTATTTTTATAACCTTTAGAAAAGAATTAATGCCAAACGATTTTTTTAATTAATTTCTTTTACAGCCAAACGATATTTTTAAATTAATTTCTTTTATGACCAAGCGATTTTTTAATCTAATTAATTTCTTTTACAGCCAAACGATATTTTTAAATCAATTTCTTTTATGACCAAACGATTTTTTTAATCTAATTAATTTCTTTCTTTAAATATTTTAATAATTCTACGAATATATATTTTTTTATTCGTTACGAATATTACAACGGAAAGCTGGGACAAAGAGTCCTAAACTAAAAGTGCTTCCGTTAATCCAGGTTGTCTCATCACTATTATAGTGATCACACCACGTGACGGCAGAGAGCCAGCGCCATCTCTAGAAAGCTGAAAGCCCGGCTCAAGAACACCAGCACGTGTTAGATAGCCCCCGATCCTGGCTCTTGCAATCAGTGATCAAGAAAAGTGTTTCAACACTTTTACGGGAACAAAAAAAAGGATTTCCTAATCCATAATTTCTGCGTTTTCTTATTGCAAGGGTGGGTTTTTAGGTCCATCCGCTGGCTCACTTCTTACCACTTCCCTTCTCCCCCGTAGGCAATGCACCCACGATAGAGGGTGGCTGGCCGAGATATCATCGAATAATACCCCATTTACATCCTTTCATACAATGTTCCATAATGGAGAAGGTACGCAATTTTTTAAGGTTAATCGCCAGCCACGCGTGCTGCAACATTCTTCTAGTGGCGAACACCTGGCCTTCCCCCTCACTTCAGATTGGGGGAGGGGATCTATAATTTCCGATATTCCGCACCTACAAATACATACACTGGGGTTTTTTATCTATATATTTCGGTAAGCGTGCTGTTCTTCGCCTACCTACACCCACCATGGTGCACGTGCAGGAGAAGTTCCGCAAGATGCCATCCAAGACGTCGCGCCCTCAACTCCCCCTAAAAAAACCCGCGCTTTTATCGCAGAAGTGGAGCACCCATGCCTGTCCCTTTGTTTGGACGCTCGCGCACATTGCGGATCTCGCGTTGCGCAGTAGGTCTTTCGGTCTCCAAAATAAACTATGTCTCCCCAACATGGCGATGAAAAAAAGGAGAGAGGCATGTGGATATGAAAAGAAGGTGGAAGCGGGCACACGTCTTCGGGGGCTAAATCTGGAGCACGAACTTGGGGGAGAGAGACACCACCCTCTGAAAAAAGAAGCGGGACAAGATTTAAATAATGGCAGATCCGTCTTCGCTTTGTGCGCGGGGTGGCCCTACCCGGAAGAGTGCTTCGAAGGGTCTTATAGAATTATTCCTGCTTTTTTTTTCTATGAGCGAGAAGGAATAATTTCCGGTATAGTTAGTAACATAAGTGTAACGGAATGCGGTCCAGAACGGCCCTAACCCTTACTGGCAACGCGTGCGGCGGAGGATGCCGGGATAGGAAACAGGCTGTTTATTGTTGGAAATGGACTCGTTAAATCCTACGCAGAGGGGAAAGGATCTTCCCTACCCCACCTCAGTCGAAGTTTTGCCGCCAGTTAGCTTAAAGGTGCAAATGATTAATTTATAGTTTGGAACTAAAGACTTCAACGATATAGACCGACCAGAAATTGAGACATGAATTTAAATTAACCCTTTAGTTGTTTTCATTTACTTCTCACCCACGCCTACCCACACACCCATAGAGTAAGGAACAGAACAAAGTGACGACAAAGCGAAAAAACAAAATGGAGGAATCTGGCTTTTTGTGCGTCGTCAGGGGTGAAACAAAAAGCGGAGGTTCAAACAGGACATTTTTTTGTTTAAGGGTCTGACATTGATCTAAAAATTAAAACCCTTAATTGCCCCCAAAAATACTGAAGTGAAATGGTAGAGAAAGGAACATCCTCAAGAAATAAAAAAGAAAAATCAACTCAAACAAAGAGAAGAAAAAAATTTTAGAGCGTTTTAATGGTCGGCGGGGAAGAGTACAAAGAAAAAGTGATACATTGTATAAACATTCAAAAATTCAAAAGAAATACTTAATAAAAATACAATCCGCAAAAATAATATTATATGTGATAAATTAAATAGACATATAATTCATACAATGTGAAATACAGTGACTTCAAATACGGACTTTTCATAGAATACCCTTTAATTGTGCAGTTTTCTCTATTATATAATCCAGAGGTCCCCAACCTGTGGTACGTGTACCCCTGGGGGTACGTGAAGGACTAGTTAGGGGTACGCGAAATCAAAGTTGGTAATGGCGGAAACAAGAAAACATAAGGGATTAAAAAGGTTACAGAAATTTATTTCCCCAAGTGAAAACTTGCTATTTAATAAGTATAACACTTGAATAGCTGATTATTACGAAGTGTAATTTTTAGTTGTCTTTATAAGTTTATGCGGAATTGTTACAATCCGGATTTCATTTGTTTTGACGTTGAGCTAATATTATTGTAGAAATGGAATAAAATGTGAAATCAAAAGTAAGTCCTGCAAAAGTTATTAATTCGAGTAAATTGACTCTTAATCTAAACCTTAGCCCTTAACATTATAGATTTTAAAAAATAAGAAGATTAGGTGTCGGCTTCGGGGCCGGAGGGTCCCAGGTTCGAAACCTGATACCACTGAAGATCAACCGTGTATGGGTCTGTTGCAGGTTAAATCATACGCAGGGGGGCAAACGTCCTCCCGCTGGTGTGACGCAGAAGTTAGGAGGGAGTGCCAGTTCAGGTGTCGTCCTCTTCACCTGACCGTGGTTCAAAATTACGAGATCCGTCTCAAATAAGCCTTCGTGTTGCTTCAAAACGGGACGTGTTAATAAAACTAAGCTAAATAGGAGAGGTTTGGTTTAGTTCTATTAACGTCCCGTTTTGAAGCAACACGAGGGCTATTTTGGGACGGACCTCATAATTTTGAACCGCGGTCAGATGACGGGAACGACACCTGAGATGGTACCCTCCTCTCCAAGCTTCCACGCCACACCAGCGAGGGGGTCGGTTGGCCACTGCTTATGGTTTAACGAGCGGCGGGCCCCATACACGGCGAATCTTCAGTGGAATCGGGTTTCGAACCTGGAACCCTTCGGACCCAAAGCCGGGACCTTACCACTAGACCACCGCCGCCTGCTAAATATGAGAGAGAGTCGTCGAGGAAAAAACACTCTGTGGTTTTTTTTTTTTTACTTCTAACGTTATATATTGGTTGTTGCATAATTCTTTTAACTTCATGCAAATATATGCATTCAAATTGTTTCGAAGGTATATAATGCATCCCTTAGGTTTGAAAAAAACAATTAAACAATATAAGATAGATTTTAGAAGAGAGTAAAGCCTTTCGTTTCTGCAATTTTCAAACCCTACTTTTGAAGAAAACGTTCAATTTTTATGTTGCACAGTATCCTTCCTGAGAGATAGATCTGTTGCCGTTAAAGTATGAAATCCGTTATTCTACGGAATACCTAGTTATTCTATAGAATAACTGATCAAGTTAGTTAAAGTGTAAAATAAACTTCTATTTTGCACTTTAAACTAGTTATTCCATAGAATAACGGTCCACACATCGTTAAAGTGTAAAATAGCCGACATGGTTAATTCCGTTTGTTAGTCTATTTGGTTATTTGTATTTTCAGCATCTGAAGTGGGCACCGGATTTTTTTTTTTTTTTAAGAAACATCCTACGGCTTCGCTAGTGGCAGGAGCCAGAACATAGTAGCTTCGCTATATCATATCATTGAATGTGAGGAATCTGTGTTTTTTTAATTACTCAAATGAAGCAGGAAAAATTGTGCTCGAGTTGCCTGCGGGATCTGAAAAGGCAGAGGGGATTTTTTTTTTTTTTTTTTTTTACTTTAAAAACATTCTATGGCTTCGCTAGCAGCGGGAGCCGGAACCAAATAGTTTCGCTTGCTCATTCAATGTAAGGAATCTGTGCTTATAGTGGGATTTTTCCATAATTCGTTCCTAATAGAGATATCCTAGGCAATTCTTGTACATTCTGGAATCTTTATTCCGTCGCCAAGTTGCCTAAACGGTCGCCAAGGTCGAGTGTCATTGACTTCTTTCCAACACTTATTCTTGTAAATCTCTCTTCCCGACTATAAGACTAATATGGCAAGAAAGCGACATTACTGTTTTGTGACATTATTATAGTGGTTTGAATTTTGTACCAGTTATGTTTGTTTTGTAATCAGTGTGTAATTTATAAGGAAACGGACTTGTTTTAATGTCGGATTGTTTATTTTACACTTTAACTGTCTATCATTAGTTGTTCTATAGAATGACTAGTTATTTCATAGAATAACTAGGTAAAGTATAAAATAATTAATCTATTTTACCCTTTAACTGACTTGGTCAGTTATTCTATAGAATAACTGAATTATACACTTTAACGGTGACAGATCCATTAGAGATTCATGAAAACAAATAATAGCTGTTGTACATTTTTCTTGTTGCTGAAAAGTGTAAGATTGTCTATATGTAAGATCTTAAAAATCGACACACACAGACTGAATACAGAGACACAATGGCTGCAACTTGAAATATGTCGTTACTAACATAATCGATATGAAACTAATTAAAATTGTCGCAATGAAATTTTTAAATCACAGTTTCAATTTTTACTGACGTCATAACTACAAGCCAGGAACCAGTAAGGTTGTTATGAGTTGAATCGACCCGCACATATATATTAAAATGTACATTAGTTGAATAAATTTAATTAATAACTGAATTTAAATATTTGTTTAATATAGTTATGTATATACTTAAATTAATAAAATTATGCGATGAGACAGACATTTATTTCCTTTATACCTTCCCTTGTATATTAATCGGAATTTTTCATACATTGTTTGCTTTTATGTCTGCTAGCAAGCTGATTCAAAATGCAGACGCGAATGAACAAAACACAGTGGGATTTTCTTTTGTCAGTCACAAATTGGTCGTACACTGAACACAAAATGATAAGTAAGAACAGAAAATTCTTCAAAGACACGTGCAATACTTGTCTTGAGAATAAAGAAATAAATATTATTGACCTTTTAAAATAAAAGGGGGGAAGAGGATTATACTTGCATTGGGAAAATTTTTCGATGACTTCCTAGTTCTTTATCTCTACTAATAATACAGAAGAATGCGCGTGCGTTTGTACATGTTTTGGTGATATAGGGAAAACTGGGGTGAAACCGGGTAGCTAAAGTTTGAAGGCCAGTTGGAGCTAAAATATTCGGCATAGAGCACTCAACTTTTATTAACTTACTAGCAAATCACCCGTCATGGTTTGACGTGTGCAAATTGCCTCTTCATTCGAGAGATTTCCCTTCAAATTTGACGCGTTTAAATAGATATATATGCGAGAGAAATGTTTAACATTAATCGAAAACAAATAAAATAAACACATGTTTTACGACAGGAAATATTTTTTTTTTATTTACATATCATTTAAATATTTCTTTATTCAGAAAAACTCTCGGTAAACAACATTCCGTTTGAAGCATTTTTCGTTGTTTAATGATTTTCCTTGTATTTCAGATGTCTTTATGTAAATTTTAACGTGATTGGGAATCCTGAACCTTGAAAGTGCAACATAGAGCTGTCCATGTGAAAAGACAGGCTCATCGAGGTAAATTCCAACATGATCTAAAGTTTGCCCCTGGTATTTGGTGATAGTCATCGTGTAAGCTGGAATTAAAGCAACTGGCGGCGGTGGAGAACGAATGGTAGATTCACGTCACCGGTGGCTAATTTAATTCTTGGCAAGAAAACAACGTCGCCACGATTGCATTCAGATACAATTTGGCGTCCAAACTATATCACGCGCATGATATACCACTGACGTAATTTACTACTTTCTATTAAAAGACGGAAATGAATTTGAAATATAGGAATAATATAATTTAAAATCTCTCGGGAACTATTGATCATAGCGAGATAAATTTTATATCAATCGATAGAAACTTTTATTTCACAATTTTAGAACTATTAAATTTGAAATTAGAACGACGATTACTCTTTTAAATTTAAAATGACTGAAATTTAGGTTCTCTAACAATGAAATAATGCTGTTTAACGTCTCGCAGTGCTATGGCGCGAGTTTTATTGTAGTTGACGTCAGAGCGTTACCGGAGGATCTGGGCTATTATATTAGTAATTCATTGTTATGGGAGTACAATATATTTTCTTGAAAAGTCGCAGTTTCATTACTTATTTTATCAATGATTTTTTTTATAAAAAAAGTCAAACTACCGTTTTACCCCACTAATGGGGTAAAACCGGGTACGCATGTTTTAGGAAAAGTTGAAATCATTTTTATTTTATATTACAATTTAAGAATATTAGTTACAAAATTCACATGTTATTCACACATTATTAGTTGCCTTCTTCCTCCGCGCCACTGCAACTTACGTGGGCATAAGTTAAGGCAGTTTCTACACATTGGATTAACCCTTCTTATTTATTTAAATTATAAAATACATCATTAAAATATAAACAATCAACGCCTGGTGTGTTTTTATCGTCTTCATCGGAGGAATCGTTCATACAGACTGTCCCGGTCTTACGCCACTCGGAGTATCCGGTTTTACCCCGAGTGCAGAGGTTATAGAAAACTAAATAGAACCGCGCAATTATTGGAGAAAACCTTATTGTTTGATAGGCTATAAATCCTTAGTAAACGTATAATAAGCCGGATAAAATATAGTTTTTATAATTGTAATGATTTTTAAGTAAGGGCAGTTTAAAATCAATCGAACATTAGAGAGATGGCGTCTTAAAACAAATAAACCTTCACAGACGCAGTGCATTCAACAGCTGCAACACGCCACTATGACTGTCCCTTTTGCTTGACTAGTAGACCGTAATTCAGTTTCTGTCTGCTAGATGGGAAAAATAAAAGCGCCAGAATCGAGGGTACCCGGTTTTACCCCACTCTCCCCTACAAAACAGACAGCTGTACTTAGAGCTGCGAAATGTCCACAAATATACTTTGGAGGGTGGGAATGTGCACCTCGGATTAAAAATTATGATACAAATATTTAATTGCGTATTTCTCTTCCATTGCTGAAAGATAAGGAATGGAGAGTCCGCATGTTTCTTCATGTTCTTTGGTAAAAGTGTTTCATTTTTTGTGCCTCAATTTTTTTTTTTGAAATCTGTAAATAAAGCCCTCTAATATATTAGTTAGTAAACAATTACTTTTCTAAGGGAACCGTGAATATAAAAATATGCAAAGAAGATTCAATAAAAAATAAACAGAACCCCTATTTCCTGTGAGCGAGCTGATCGCCGAAGGCAGATAGTTTTTAAATGAAACCTAAAGGAAGAAATTCGTACCTCTATTCAAAATCATTGCAGCATGGTTACGTTTTAGGCTTGATACATCCGTCTTGTCTTCGTCTGGTTTGATTGAATCAGCCGTTGCATTCAGTGCGAAGCTATTTTTACATCACGCAGTTTGCATAAAGAACGCCATCCTGAAAACATTATAATGATAGAAAAATTCCAGTGTTTTGAAATATGCTAAAGCATTGGTTAGTAGTAAACCGGAAAATCTAATATACATTATCATGATAGAAAAATTCCAGTGTTTTGAAATATGCTAAAGCATTGGTTAGTAGTAAACCGGAAAATCTAATATACATTATCATGATAGAAAAATTCCAGTGTTTTGAAATATGCTAAAGCATTGGTTAATAGTAAACCGGAAAATCTAATATACATTATCATGATAGAAAAATTCCAGTGTTTTGAAATATGCTAAGGCATTGGTTAGTAATAAACCGAAGAATCTAATATTCATTTTTAATTAGCCACAAGAGAGCTATTGAAATATTCACATAGATTATTCGTGCTATTTTGTTGCACGTGGTTATATAAAGGGCAAGCATTGTCACAAAATTTTGTTTAAAACTAATTTTGAAAAAATTATTAAAATTTTTTTAAAAAATACGGATATAAAAATTGTGAATGAATTTTAAAATTGTATAAAAATGGTTTTTGTGCGATGATATGTTCCGAAGCTTTTGAGGAAAACGTTAAAATTTCGATTATTTTTTGATTAATTAAAAATCTAATCGAAATTTTGAAAAACTGTTTTCTAGTCAGACCCTATTACCACCTAAGAAGTAACTGGGATTATGACTGTCCTAATTTTCTTCAGCCACTCGTCCCAGCAGTGGTCCTTTTATATGGACGAGTTTTCTGTTTTGTTTACTTACATTCAAACCTTGACTTTATTTGCATTACTTTTGGACTTTCGCTTTGAATATTCCATTGACTTAGCATTATACCGGAATTAAGTAGTTAAAGCATGTTAATCTGAACAAACAAAACAGAAAAGGTCATCATTTGGATTAACCCTTATATACAGGGTGTCCGAGAATTGTGGGACATATTTCAAAAATTAATAAAAAAAACCCTAATAATATTACAACTATGGATTTTTTTTTAAATGAGAGCACATATTAAAAAGTTGTCTTTCGGATAGGAAACGCGCCGTTACGATGGTCTAGGTGGCCGTCAATTACACAGGTCTGCGATGAAAAAATTGACGGTAAAGCAAGTGGTGTGTTTTATAGTTTTTTGGATGATGATTACTGGAAAAATAATGAAAATATTTCATCACGTATAGTTTCATCACAAATCGCAATCTATTTTTTGCGAATTTAGCATATTTCGGACCAAAAAAGAATTATTTATATGAGTTCGTTAAACATATTTATGAACTTAAAATAGTAAATTGTGGATTAAACTACCAAACAAGAAAGAAGAAACTATTTCAATCCAGAATATTCCTCTGAATCGGTAAATTGCCTATTAAACACAATATTCAAGACAGAGGAAACCAGTTGAAACCAGATACCTCTCCTGCTTGCCGAAAAAGTGTTACTTCCACCGCTTCACATAAAATTAGGTCTTATGAAACAATTTGTCAAGGCTTTACCAAAAGACGGTGAATACTTCAAATACCCTCGTGACCAGTTCCCGGGTTTATCCGAAGCAAAACTGAAGGAAGGTGTGTTTGTAGGACCAGACATCAGGAAAATGATGAAAGATGAAAATTTTGAGACTAAAATGGAAAAAAACGAAAGAAAAGCCTGGGAATCTTTCAAACTAGGAGTTTCTAGCTTTCTTGGAAACAAAAACAACCCAAACTATAAATCTATTGTAGAAGAGATGATAAAAAAATTTCAAGATTTTAGGCTGCAGTATGAGCTTAAAAATTCATTTTCTCGATTCGCACCTGGACTATTTTCCTGAAACTTTAGGTGCAATTAATGAGGAACAAGGTGAAATATTTCACCAAGATATAAAGGAAATGCAGAGACGATATCAAGGAAAATGGAATGTCAGTATGATAGCCGACTACTGCTGGATGCTACAAAGAGACAATCCTTGCAAAGTTCACAAGAGGAAAAGTGCCAAAAGAACTTTGGAGGTAAAGAAAAAACGTAACTACAAGGACTTGTAACTTTCTACCTATACTTAACAATTACTTGAACTAGGATATATGAAATAATGAAATTTAAATGAAATGTCAAAATTTCGAAATTTCAACTGTTTCTTTCAAAATATGCAATCACTTTGTAAAAACTCCTTATGCGATAGAAATAAATGGATTTCATTTTTAGAATATCAGCACTAAAAATAACAGAAAAATCAGTCATCAAAATTAAAACAATTTTCAAAAAGTACTCTTTTGCAGGCCTGTGTTACTGAAAATCTCCCATTTTTGAGAGCCAATATTTACGAAAATATTAAGAGAAATTATTATTATCTCTCATGTATAAATTGATATTCATGATTCCCTCAACAAATTTTGATGGACATTTAACCCATGTTCTTTCAGTAGCCTTGCACCTGTTCTGTTCGTTGTCTGCATGAACGACTCTAATGGAGTCGAGTAAATGTTTGTGTCATGTAGCATACTATTGCCCAATGTCGGCATCAACTTCACTCTCTTATTCCTCGTGTAAAATATGCATTTAATTTTAACTTTAAAATGTCGCGGCACATTTTATGTCCAGCAGCATGTTAGCTGGATGAAAATATGCTGATTAAAACATGTCATTAAGCATTAAGATATTACCCTAGATTTCAACATTGGAAGAGAAACAAGCAAATAAATATTTGTTTAGACGATGAAAACGGTTTCAATTGCGATGCAACAATGAAAAGTATTGTTGTCAATTATGCCAAAAATATTTTTAAAAATTTATTAAAATTAGAGAAAAAGTTGTACGTCAACTTAGCTGATATCACTGAAAAGGTAATTTTTTGCTCTTTCAGATGGTGTGTAAATAATTTTTGTGCTGTAATATTTTCGAAAGTTATTAAGGAAAAAAGCCAAAATTTCGCTTGATTTTTAATTAATTAAAATTCTAACTAAAATTTCCAAAAAAGGGCTCCGAGGTGCACATTCCAACCCTCCAAAGTATGATTGGACCAAATTTCGTAGCTCTACGTCCAGAGGTCTGGCCTGTAGAGCGAGAAACCACACAGACACACACACATTTTCTTTTATTACTAGAAAATCACCCGTCATGGTTTGACGGGTGCAAATTGTCTCTTCATTCGAGAGACTTCCTGTCAAATCTGACGTGTTTAAATAGATATATATGCGAGAGAAATGTTTAACATTGATTGAAAACAAATAAAATAAACATATGTTTTATGACAGGAAATATTTTTATTTACATATTTCTTTATTCAAAAAACCTCTTGGTAAAAAACATTCCTTGTGAAGTATTTTTCGTTGTTTAACAATTTTCCTTGTACTTCAGATGTCTTTGTGTAAATTTTAACGTTCCCAAAAAATATTATCAAATTATATCATCACAATTGCACCAAATAATTAGCTGCGTCGTGGCATCCAAACTATATCACGCGCATGATATACCAGTGACGTAATTTACTACTTTCTATTACAAAAGGGAAATTAGTCTGAAATATGTGATTAATATAATTTAAAATTTCTCGAGAACTATTGATCATAGCGAGATAAAGTTGTGAAATCTGAAATTAGATCGACAATTACTCTTTTAAATTTAAAATTGCTGAAAGCTAGGTTCTCTAACAATGAAATAATGCTGTTTAACGTCTCGCAGTGCTATGGCGCGAGTTTTATTGTTGGTGACGTCAGAGCGTTACCGGAGGATCTGGGCTATTATATTAGTAATTATTAGAGATTAGTTAGGTATTTTCGTTGGGCCACAGGCGCTGAAACTTTTAGTTACCGTTCTGATAGGGCGCCAAAGTTTTCTAGCCTAGGGCGCTCATATTTGTTGACAGCACTCATTGGGTAGAAGCTAAATTACTTCACACAACGAAACGCGTTAATTTTTTACATATTATTCAGACGCAAATTTTTTCACCCAAGTTTAATTTTCTTCCAACAAAACACGAGGTCATCTGGTCACATCCGACAATCCCATACAGAAAAGATCCAATCTAATTTGCTTTTTTTTCACTCCAAAGTTATAACACCTGATCCTGCGAATTTCTTAATTGTTTTCTACCGAACGAAATCACTGACCTAGGACTGAGAGAAAAGAATACTTGATAATCCAAAATGAGTAACGGAGAGAGAAGGGGAAAAAAAGAACACAAATGCCATTATACACCGCGGAAGACACGCTGTCGGGCACGAAACCTGGAAGTTCCGCTATTAGAATAAAGGGAGGGGGGAAAAGTTATTTTTTACATCCCCCCTGTCCTGCGCGTGTTGTGGTGCGCACAAGCACTGCTCAACTTGGCGCGGTTTGGTTCTCGCTCTCTGATTGGTCGAGAGTTGTTCTCCGCCACCGGCCTAGGAGGCTATGGAAGATCCCTGCTCCAGAGGCAGTTCAAAATCTCTACTCCTCACGAACAGGTGGGTTCGATGCTGAAGGTCGTTCTACGCGTGTGATCGAACGGACTGAACGGCAGTGACCAGGCCGTAGAGGACTGATTACGTACAAGCCCCCTGAAATTTTGTCTTGTGGTTTGGCAACATAAGCCGCCATCAGTTTGCATCGAGTGTGAAATCAAAATTTTAAATTCGTCTGTGAAAGTTCCTTATTTCGTGAGGACGTCTGGATTATTTACTTGTACTCTAGCGCTGTACTGAACTCGTTACTGTGTTAGTGCTGTGCTCAAGTATAATTTCGAAGATACCTGCATGACGTAAGAAAGGTATGTTCATTTAATTTTCTTATTTAAAATTATTTTTAACCTACAAAAGTAATTTTATTATTTTCAGTTAGAGAAATGTAGTCAAAAATTTTAAGATCACAAATGTGAACTTGTATTATTGCTTGTAACTTCGGATTAAATTATTGGGAAGAATATTGAACATTTTTCATGCAGGCATTTGAAATTCGATATTTTCAATTAAAAATGGTGGAAATGATTTTTTTTTTCCTGCAAAAATTTTAGTTTTGGAAATTTATGCGATATCGACACAATAAAGAGACTAGACTTAACGTAAGTAAATTAGATCACAGTATTCTAAACATATAAAAATAGAAAATCGTTCATTAAAACTCATTTCTGCGTTCAAATTTAAGTTACTTTATAAGCTAAAAATCAATTTCAAATCATGAACAAAAGTTGTCAAAATAAAGCAAAGTAAAATTATTTTATTTTCCAAACTTTCTATGGACTCGGAAGTAGTTACACATTTAGTGTTATATCACTGATTGCATAATATTATTTTCTTGTCTATGCAACTGAAAATAAAAATCAAAAGTATTTTCAATACTACATAAAAATTAGAACATGTAGTAAAACTTTGCATTATCTTTATTCCTTTATATTTTCTTCTCTTCTTCATATTTCATAAACTGTTATAAAATTTTTTCAATTGGTTATTTGAATGTACATGCGATATTTTAAGTTTTCTTAAAAGTTTGAATTTAATTGAATTAAAATGTACATTTTTATAGTTCATAAATTAAAAAAACATTCATAGGAGGAAAGCAAAGCAATCATAAACATATCAACAATTTGAACTGAAAATAACTCGTCAATTTAAGTTATTGAGTTCTGGTAATGCTGCATCAGTATGGAAATTTAAAAAAAAAAATACAAATTTCCGTTAAGGGATGCCTAATACATTCTTTTTCTATTAGAAAACACTAACAGATTTTATTTTCTAAAAGATAAATTATTTTCTCCTTTTTTTTTTATAAAAACACGTTATTGTAATTTTTTTCGGAACAGCATTACCATATTAATTTAATCCAAAATAAGTTATACTCTGAAAAAAAATGTATTCAACCAAAATGAAAAAGTTAGTATGTTAGAGAAAATAGTTAATAAAATAGTTAAAAATTGAGTTATAACGAACGGTGTTAGTTAAGGATTTAAACGTTTCCCGCATCGCTGCAAGGTACGGCCGCATGAATTCACCCTTACTCGCGCGAAGGCAAAAAATCAAACTAATTCTTAACTATCAGACAAAATAACAAGAAATGGCTGAACGCGCAAACGGACACTTTCAGAAAAGTCAATGACTCCGGTGTCACCACAAAAAGGGTTGAGATCGGCGCTAAAAGAGCGAATTTACATTTCACACTCATTTGCAATGGAATTGTCGTGGAGGAAATCCTGGATCGGGCTTCAGAGAAAACACAGGCAGCGGCACCCTTCATTCAAGATCCGTGAAAAAAAGGAGGTTAAAGTGTGTTTGACGCACGATTCCGTGCTCACACTTTGACGTTGACTTTCGCAGAAATATTTGGCTTTCTGACCAACTGCGGCGAGGTCTTTGAACCCGACGATCGGTTTCACTCGAGACTTGCCTCCAATTACACCTCGGCCTGTCTTAATTTCCGATTGCACCGAATAAAAGATGCCGGAACAGGTGGTTTTCCTACTAAAACCGCTGGCTGTAACTAGTTCATTATCTTATGCCTACAGAATGTAGGAAGTATCTGTGAATTTTACAACAGCTAGATTCATGCAGAAATATATCTAGTCTGTATTAATATAGCATCCATTAAAAAATGCAATGATAAAATCCTGTATCTATTCACAATCAATCTTTATACATACGCACGGTCTTTGTTATATCAGCCATACCTCTCACACACACGACCTGCCTCCATTTATGGCTTATTAAAGAACCTGTTGAAAGTCAGTTACTTTTCTGTTATGAGTGTATGATGCAGTGTCTTTTATCCGAACATGAAATCACCCGCGACGGTTCGATTAACCGATTACTCGCCTGTATTGGGAATTTATATTCCATTGGGAAGGTATATTGTAAGCTATCTAAGGCAAATCTTGCAGTTTCGGATATTGCTCATGGAGAAGACGATATCGACTAAGTAGTCAAGGGACGGGTATCAAAGTTGATGTTTTCTTTTAAAAAATTGATTGAACTGTTTTAGGATGATTGTAATAGCATATTCAAATTGGCATAACAGCATTTTGCATTCTACACTCAAAAGTTGAAAAGAAATTTGCAATTTCTTCTTTCTTTTAATTAAACAATAATCTAATAACAAAATTCTTATCAAATTTTTTGTTGCTTACTAAGTAATTGCTGATGCTGGAAAATATTCAAGTAATTTTGAAATCAAATTCCGCGGTTTAATATTCCCGTTTTAATATTTATGACTATAATATAAATTTAAATTATGTTTTTCCAAAAAAAATTCTTATTTGAGCAAATTTAAAAAATCAAAGTAGATATTTAGAAAGAATGATTTGGTTAATATGGCTGTTTGTGTATGTATTCATTCTTTATTGCTGTTTAAAAAGATACACTGCTTCTTAGGTAACTATCTTTTCTTTTTTAGAATTCTAATATATAAACTTGACAATTATTGCCAGTATTCATTAGCGCATTATTTGATTTATCATATGCAAAAGACTATCCTTTAGTTAATTACTTCTTCGATAAACAACATCAAAATATGTTTTATCTGGAATATAAGCTCTTTCTCAGACGCTATCTCCAAACGGTCACTAAGAAATTAAATTTTAGGAAGTTAAATAAATGTTTCAAGGATGTACTTTTTTTTATTAACCAAACTCCAAACGGTCACTAATAAATTTAATTTTAGGATGTTAACTAAATGTGTCAAGGATGTACTTTTTTTCCATTAACCAAACTCCAAACGGTCACTAATAAATTTAATTTTAGGAAGTTAACTAAATGTTTCAAGGATGTCCTTTTTTTTCATTATTTTTTCAGAAATATTTTGCAAAGTTAAGAAAGAGAGTTACGTAGACTTTTAGAAAGTTCGTCAAGTAAAAGGATAAAAAAATTAGTTGTAAAACTTTTAGGTACATGATGCCCTGTTTATTGTACATAATGCTCATTATTTGAATTGAACAGTTTTTTTTTAAATCAGAGCTCATTAAAACAGCGATACTATATTTGTATTGAAGTATCTTGTTTTTATTCATTTTGAAAAATGTGAAAGTTTAAACAAAGCCTAGGAAGCTGAAATAATATCGAATTTCTCCTGTCTTATTCATAGAACATATTCCACGCTACTGATTCTCACCGTTTGCAGCCACAAGTAGGAAAGCTGGAAAAAAAGTTTCGTAAACACTAATTATTAAATCCGAAGAAAGGGAGCAAGATGCTTTCGGTTTATAAATATAAAATATCACGCTGAAAAATAAATTAATACATGTGGCTAAGTTATTTTGATGCTAATTTTTTAACCTTACACCGCGCAGTAATGCATATTTGCATCACTGGCATGTTTGTCTTTTTAAATTAATTTTGAATAATTCAGTAATTGATTAGCTTATTACAGTTTTGGCTTGAAGTAGGGAAGTTTTTAATAAAGAAGTTTTGATTAAATCATTAATTAATTAATACTTTAATCAAAAATTCTTTAATTAATGTCTTTTATTTGAAAACTTGAAGATCAAAATTATTTTTTATACTCTTTTTTCCTGTTATTCCTTATAGTCATTTATATAGATTTACACTATTGCAAGTTAAACTATAAAAAAAGGGTACAATGTAAGGTTAAATTTCCAAAATAGGTTTAAATGGGAACCTCAAGGCGTAGGTTTCTACTCAGGTCTCTTTTTTACTCCCTTCTTCGTATTATTCCTTGTACTCATTTACATAGATTTCGTTATGATACCTAAATTTAAAAAAAGACTTACAGTGCAAGATTAAAGTTCCAAAAACTGTTTAAATGGGAACCCTAATCAATGCGCGGGCTTCTACTCAAGCTGATGTGGGAAATGGAATCCCAAATACGAGAAGGTGCCAAGCCGTGAAAAGAAACTCAACGCTCCGATCGCGGTATGCTAATCCGCGCAGCTCGTCAAACATTCCCCCTGAGCATCGGGCTTCTCCGCCGAGCGTCCCTGGCCCTGACCGTAAACCCGTTCTTCCCCTGGCAGTGACACAAATACCGGCGGCATCGGAATCCTTCTTTTCCGCCGCCGCTGCTTCCACGTCGAGCGCGCTCGCGGTCGAGCGTAGCGACGGCCAACTCGGGTCACCTTTTGTTGCGGCAGACACGTGTTTTTTTTGTGATCGGTCCGCTATTTATTGTGATCCACAGTTTTTATAAAGCGCGCCCGTTTAGCATATCACTAGATTTTTTTGCAGGGGATCGAATGCTCGCTCTTTTGTTTTCGCGGGGACTCGAAGGCGTGACCCGACAAGCACGTGACGACGGACTTCAAGGCGGAAGTGTTTGTGACCATTAAGTAAAAGTGTCGAGTTTCGTTTGTGCCAGATGACCAGTTTATAGGGTCGCGGGATTAATGCGGAAGATTACGGGAGTAAATTACGACGGAACGCATGATGGTTTGTTATTATTTTATTGCCACTTTTTTTTCAGTTCCGCGTTGAAAAAACCTAAGTCTAAAAAAGATTTTACTGCTTATTTATTACAACTCCAAATATTGCAAGTCTAAAAAAAAAAAGATGCAATGTTTGAAGTTGTAATAAGCAGTAAAATTTCAATTTTCTTTGCACTTGAAAGTGTCTTCGATAAAACGTATAAAAGAATATAAGTAAGAACTACTATTATTTTACTGATTACTACTATTTATTCATTCTATTAGTCACTGTTTTCCTGATATTCTTACAACGTAATAAGTTATTCTGCATCTAATTTATGAGTAAATTAATAAAATAAAAATGTAGTTAAATTGTCTACGTATAACATTACTTTTAATTCTCTCAAATGCTTTCCTCTTTGTTTAGAGTATCAGTAAAAATGCTTTAAAGAATTTTTATTAAAGCAAATGAATATAAATTTAATCCTGTCTTAAGAATGATTGATTACACTTTTTCTGGTATATTTAACATGAACATCTATCTCCCAAAACGGTAAACATTCGCTTGGAGAAAAATAATTCTGTAACATTTTTAATCCCTTATGTTTTCTTGTTTCCGCTAATACCAGCTTTGATTTCGAGTACCCTCTTTTAACTTAATAACCTTGGCTTTATCACTAGACATATCTAACGCATTTAATAGAGCAATATGGGAGGACCTAATAAATTGTCTCGAAGAGGATGAGATATCTGTATATTTAATTGACGTCATAAAAGACCTTCTCAGTAACAGAAGAATCTACGATGACATTAATAATACAGAATTTAACTACTCAAAAGGAGTCCCACAGGGTTCCTGTTTAGGTCCCGTACTCTGGCTCCTAATTGCCGACAGGCTTTTAAGACAGATGAATGAACAAGAGAATATTATGTGCGCGTACCCCCAACTAGTCCTTCATGTACCCCAGCGGTACGCGTACCACAGGTTGGGAACCTCTGATCTAATGCATAGACAATAGTTTTTTATAAATGCAAAGCATCATGCGCTTATAATGCTTCAAATGGTTTCTTGAAGTGAATATAATTTTGAAACTATGTTCAAAACCTTTTATTGTATTATACGACTGGAATAAAGATGCCGCAATAACAGAGTTGAGCCACTTTCATCCAAAGAAACTCTGTCTTACTAAATCCAAAACACCAAACGTCGAACACAAACAGGAGACACAAGGGGAAAAAACTAAAACTATAAAACCTCTCGGCAACCGTGTAAAATATTAATGTAGTCCAGCTTTATGGAATAGCTTATGAGAGAATATCTATCTATCTCGACGGCAGAGATAACCAGGAAGTAACCGCCGAACCATCCTTACATATTTTTTCCGCGGCAAAAGTCAAGATGAAGTGGGGTGAGGCCTTTTTTTTGTTGTGTTTTATCGAAGACAGAACATCATTTCCCCGCTCTCCCCGAATCCCTTTTCCACGCTTCTATTGACACATTTTTCAATAGCTTTGTCGCCAAGTTTTCCCTTCATTTCTATCTCGCTTCCTTTTTTATTATCTCTATGGGAGGGTGTAATATTATTTATTTTTTGTTCTTGGCGAGCTCTCACTTGGGGCGTGAGAAATTGGCGTGGGTACAAAGTGGCGGCATATGTTCTTTACACAGATGCACCCCCCAACTAATAACGTTTGAGCAATGGAGAAGTTTTTATATTATTGCGTCTCCCGCGTATAGACTTGGAGCTTTAATATGGGAAAGTACGTTTCGAGCGACAGTGGGCCAGTTCTCCGCTGCAGCTTTTAATCCAGCATTGTGTGGAAATAATCGAGAGAAAACTACTTTAATCGTGTTAGGTAGGAAAGCTTCTCAACTTCTGAGCTTGTCGCATCCTCTGGATTGTCAAAAGTAGCGGCGTAGTCCTTGTGTAGATTATTAAAAAAATATTATGATCAACAAATTAAAAAAAAACTTTTTTTTAGGGATTGAACATCCAAAAAGACAAAAGATAAGGATGAATATCCAAAAAGACAAAAATCAATAGAATTTTTTAAATTTCGTCTTTGTGGATAAAAGTTTTTCTTTCCAATATATTTCGGAATTGGTTCAGGCCTTAGAGGATATTAAATATCAGACCTTAAAGTCTTTTTACTCTACAGAAAACGTATTCCATTTTTGAATGGATGAATGGCCTCTGATGAAGTCATCCACCGGATTCTTACTTCTTATCGTTGTCTGCTATTATTTCTGTATTTCTAAGTCTTCCACAAATAAAATTCACGTTATTGGTACTTTCATTTACTTAATTTTTTAAAGTTTTATTCTTTAATTTTACTTTCTTAATATTGTTTGTAGGAATATTTTGTTATAAATTTCATCTATTAATCATTTTTAAAAACGTCTTAAAATGGGATCAAAGACAATGTTCTTTCTGATCTCTACTGTAATTGTATATTTTAAAGTCTACTAATTTTGCTGAAATGTTTTCAAATCTGCTTTAACTAGTCTTGTCTATAATTTAATTAATTTTATTTAACAACAAACGGTTTTAGATAGGTTATATAAAGATAAAAAATACCTCCAGAAAGATTTGCCTGAAAATTTCTCTCTTCCGTAAACAAATTATTTTCTACATTACAAAATTTTAAAGCTTAGTACCAAAATTTAAATTTATAAAAAAGATCCAAAATGTTTTATTAAATATGAGATAAATTATTTTGTTGTATGGAATTTGTGGCGCTATTTTCTTAATAACTAAATTTGCAATTCTCTTTTCCTAATAATTAAATTGTAGCAATTTGGCACTTGTCTCTACTAAAAATAAACAAAGTTAACATTGTCTATGATGCCTTGTATCTACTGTGACATTTATTATAGCAACTAGCAAACCTGTGTTTGAAATGCGACGTTTTGTAAACGATAGCAAATTAACTTAGTCTGTTCGACCTTGAACATTAAAGAGAAATTTGAAAATACTTATAGCGAACGAATTGGCTAGTTATATGTGAGGCAATTTTCTCAGGTTTGGACTTTCATTTTTTTTCCCTCTATTTTTATGGCGCTTCATTGGATCACCTGGACAGAAACCACAGATTGGGATCGGATGATACAAAATAATGAACGGTTTTAGTTTCGAGTCTATTTAATGTTGGGCTATTGGAGGCAATTTAATTTCCTTTTCACCTTGCAGTCCATCGTTATGTACACAACTATCAAGGTTGTTTACTTTACGGATGCTTTTCCGAACATAAAAATTTTTTGTTTGGTTTTCGCTTCTAGGAGAAGATAGTAGCTTCTTCTTGGAAATAATCATATGTGGACGCAAAATAAAGGATGCATTCTAAAAATAAATATCAAAAAGGGAATGTTCCTTCTGTTTTGGAAAGATTATTTCAAAATTTATTTTATTGCCATTGTGATGCGTTTGTATTCATTATTTTAACATAAAAACATTTTTGTGTGCATGTATATTTTGGTAGAAACGCAGTGTTGGAAAGCTTAAAACTTGTTTTATTTATGCTTTTACTTCATGGTGAATCATATTAAAAATTATAATAATGTTATAAATATGTTTGATGATTTAAAAACGCTTTGTTTGCATAAAATTCATTAATGTTTCATTTTACTTGAGTCTCAGCACATTTTGTTGCTACATGGCCAAATTTGAAGATGAGAATTGTTTTTTTCCAGTTTTTCTAATTATTATTCTCTTAATTTCAATACTAACGATAAAAAAACAATAAGAAATTTTCAATTGGACAATTTTTATTTCATTTAGAACAATAGAAAATTTTCCAAATTTTATTCAAAAACAGTAAAATCTTCAATTGATAAATTTGATTGGTTTTGATCTTTTGAAGTATTGGAAATTTATTGTACTGAAATTAAAAGAATAAAAAAAATAAGAACCCTGAAAAAACAATTCCTAGCTTCAAACTTGTCACTTTAAGAACAAAAAATATTTTTATATCGTTTTATATAAATGTTCAGCATTTTACTGAACTTTTTAAAAATCTTCCGCAATATGCTATTTACGTACACGACGCTTTAAAAAAAAAAACAGTAAGGATACTGAACGCAGCACTTACAATTATTTCATCATTTAAATGCGAATTTTCAAAATGTTTGGCATATTTTTAGAATTACCCAAACCAACACAAAGCTGCATGGTTCTTGAGTTTTCCAAAATAAGGTTGTTTTGAAGAAAACCGTCCACAGTTCACTGACTTCTAGGGCCGCGCCTGGGAAAGGTAAGGGGGGGGGGGCAACTCTTTTCGCCGGGAAAGTTGTGGTCAGCAAATCGTGGGAAAATATGAGGGGCTATTCCTTCTTCTCAACTCCCCCTTCTATAGCTTCCCCCACCCCCCTTCATCTCCGATGCGGTTGAATGGGTTAAGAACACACGAACTTCGTTTTCCATACATTGATATGGGCAACCAACTTCCATCGGTTTATGACCTTCTTTTAAAAAATATTGCCTTTTAACTTTCATGCTGTGTTTGTTCAGATCTTTCGAATGCGTCGTAGCTCCAGATTGATGTTCAGTGGAAAGGCGTCATCTGTAATTGTATGTTTGCACTGAGATTTCTGGTTGTACCCGAGAATGCGTTCCATTCTTTTAGTTTCATTGGATCCATCAAGAGTTTTGCGGAAAGGTATACTTTTACCCATTTGTTTTCTGATTTTTACACTGGGGTATTTCATGAAACAAGAAAAATTGAAACGTAGAATTTACTGCGTACCATTTTATAGTATATTTTTAAAGGCAGACAATTTATCTTAGATTATTAGTCAATCTAATATGTTCTTATTTTGAATGTTTGAGCATTTGTATCGTACATTTAAGTTGATATTTGCTCGATAAAAGTAGAGGGAGATAGGCTTAAATGACAAGCTTAAGACCAAAAAGTACATTTTCCTTTCTTTATAACAAAAACTTCCGTTGCAAGCGTTTTATTTACTCGCAAATGAACCATTTGTAAGTAAATATCAAATAGTTTTGATTTCATTTTGGATCAAGAACGCTTGGAAAGAAAATAAAGATTAATAATAAAAATTCCAATTTTTGATCATTTAAAATATAAAAATAAATATAATTAAATGATGTAGTAAAATAATGTGAAAATAAATTCCAATTTTTGATGATTTAAAATATAAAATAAATATAATTAAATGATGTAGTAAAATAATGTAAACATAAATTCCAATTTTTGATAATTTAAAATATAAATATAATTAAATGATGTAGTAAAATAATGTAAAAATAAATTCTAATTTTTGATCATTTAAATTATAAAAATAAATTTAATTAGATGGCGTAGTAAAATAATGTAAAAATAAATTTTAATAATTAATCACTAAAATCTTTATCTTGTATCAAATATTTTATGAATCTACAATTAATAGTATTTATAGTTTATTTCCTTCTCCATTAATAGTACTTAATAAAGAAGAAAATAAATTATAAATATATCTAAAAAAATTAAGGCATTCCTTTCAATGCAATGAAATAGTTGTCTTCATTAATGAGATAAAATGATTCCACTTTCTTTCGTTAAGCAAGCAATATTTCGTCGCTTCACAAGCAACACCACCTATCTCAATTTTTTTGAAATTTCAAAAAGGAAGATTCAAATGAATTTTTTGAAATTTCAAAGAGGAAGATTCAAATGAATTTTTCGCAAACAATAACGAATATCTCTAATTTTTTTTTTCACGTCTGGTTGGATCAAGTGAACTCATGTTCATAGTAGATCTTAAAATAATTCAGAAATATTCGTTTTATTTGGGAAAAATTCATTTGAATCTTCCTTTTCGAAATTTCAAAAAATTTATTTGAGTCTTCCTCTTTGAAATTTCAAAAAATTCATTTGAATCTTCCTCTTTGAAATTTAAAAAAATTCATTTGAATCTTCCTCTTTGAAATTTCAAAAAATTCATTTGAATCTTCCTCTTTGAAATTTCAAAAAAATCATTTGAATCTTCCTCTTTGAAATTTAAAAAAAAATCATTTGAATCTTCCTATTTGAAATTTCAAAGAAATGAGATAGGTGGTGTTGCTTGTTAAGCGAGGATTTACAACCATTCCGATAGAAAACGTCCGTGTCAACGTCCGAGAAAACCTCGCCACCATCAGTGACCACTCTTTAAACACCTGTTCTGCACCCCTTTAAAAAGAGAAGCACCGCTCCCTATTGCGTCTGGCCTCCCCTTCTCAAAATACCTTCTCCCGAGGTTCGTCGACCCTTTTGCTCCAGCGGGTGGATTTATGGAAAAAAAAGAGCCTGAGAGAGAAAGGGGGTAGGGTTGAGAGAAAAAAAAGAGAGAAGGGAAAAGTTGTATGCATACCCTTTTTTTCATGCTCACCCCTCCGAAATCTCATGTCTCCGCAGGTATTGTCAGGTGGTTTTTCACAATAACAGAAGTGAAATACCCTCCCTCTAAAACTGCGTGAGAATTCATTGACCTGCGGAGGAATGGTGAAATAAAATGTTTACATCGCGTGCCTGGAAAGAATGCTGAATGTCAATAATTATTATTTTTATCCAGAAATTGAGATATTTTATAACGTAGTAACGGAATCGTCGAATTAAATATTTTAATAGCGAATATTAATGAGTGAAAAGAATTCTAAATGTCAATAGTTATTTATCTCTCCAGAAATTGAAATATTTTGTACTGTACTGCATTTTGTCCTGCAGTATTTTATTCTGTACCTCCGCCTATGAAATCGCCTAATTAAATATTTTAATGACGAATAATAATGAGTGAAAGAGCACTGAGAAATTCTAACACATTCTTATAATTACGTCAATTATAATAGAATTTCTTTAGTTCGTACTTGACACACTTGATGCACTTTTACAAAATATCAATAAATATCCTTTCAATTGAGCCAATTCTAGTGACGTAACTGTGTGTGGGTTTTAACTGTCCTCTGTCTTGCGCTGTGGTGTCATCGCTTCGTTATTCCATCTACAAAATACCCAATGGATTCCAAAATTAAATTGGCGCTGGGAATTTGATATGTTCAGGTGAACATAAATGGTCTCCATTCCTGCCCTCTCTTCTTTTGATACAAAATCATAATAGATATAAGTTTGCTTTGTTTCTGAAGGGATTAAAACCTTGCATAACCCATATGTTTCCGAAGAAGTAGTTACTTAATCTGGTATATATCTTATAACTATCCCATAAAGCATAAATCTTTCGAATTATCATTTATACGAGTTAAATGGAAAGGAGTCAATTCAACATTGGATGACCACACCAATTTAATTTTGGAACCCATTCCATATCCTACTAAAGAAAAATATGACCTCACTGCACATTGGAAAGTAACATTCAGTTAGATCTTAGACGATCTGCGCAATAGCTTTTATCATGTGAATATATTCCATTGATTATTTATATATGAATAAATAATGAATGGAGTTTTATTCTATAAAATGTCCTTACAGCCCCAGTCTCAATTTATCTTCTTATAAGGTATGAATATTTTTTAAAAAATCTCTGCAATATTATCTTCGTATACAGTATGAATATTTTTTTTAAAAAACTGCAATATTATCTTCATATACAGTATGAATGTTTTTTTAAAAAACTGCAATATTATCTTCATATACAGTACGAAATTTTTAAACTGCAATATTATCTTCATGTACCGTATGAATGTTTTTTTAAAAACTGCAATATTATCTTCATATACAGTATGAATGTTTTTTTAAAAAAAACTGCAATATTTAACAGATCAATGGAAAAAATACAAGAAAGAAGCAAAGAAAAGCTGTGACTTCGAAGTATTGGATGCTAGCTTGCATAACTCATAATGCTCGAAGAGTTCCGCGAGTAATTGTTTTGACTACTGGGAGTAAATGAATTTCTCGGGCTGCTCTTCTATGAAATCTACGGTTGCATAATTCTGGGTATGACAGTTTGTTTTGACTAGTTCGTTTACTTTAACTTTCATATTTGTAAGTGAAAGTTTCTTTAAAGCTCGAGTGCTCGTTATAAAAATGGTAACCTGTTTCTGCTGAATGTTACCAAACTCTTATTCCGAGAAAACTCGAAAATAAGATAAAAGATTGAACACGGGCTTTGTTTTCTTCTTGCACTGAAGTGGGGAAAAAAGTAATATCATTAGTCATGTTATTCAAGAGTCATTTTTCCTTTTACCCAAAAAAAGTTTTGAAATAATCATTTCTTAATTCACTGTTCTCGATAACTATATAGACAGTATGAGAATGATAACACTGCATATTTTCTACTGTTTAAAAGATTCATCATTGCAATGATAGATTGACTAATACTGTTTTTCTTAACAGACGAGAAATAAATGCACATTCTAAATTGCAAATGACATTAACAACTCATATGATGATCTGTCCGGTAAAATTCGGTATCAGTAATAATTACAGTTTTATTTCATTTTATTTTGTCTTTAAGTGTTTAAATATTTCTTCCTTTATGCAGCTGAAAATGAGAGACAATTGTCAGACAAATTTACGCTTATTTAATCTGACGATAGTTAATTGATATATATATTCTTTTAGATATTCTTTTTTATATTTCATCAGCAGCAGCATGGATCGTTCCAGGAGAAAATTGGGGCCGTTTTGCTGCCCTTTCACAAAATTCCACTTCATGAAAATGGCCCCTTCACAAAATTGAAATTCATAAAAAAGGCCCATTCACAAAATTCAAATTCACAGAAACGGCCCCTTCACAAAATATAGAAATATGACTGCTCTAAAATTGAAGGTTTTACTTGATAAAAAAAATTCACAAAAATATTTTTATTTTTCACAAAAATATTTTTTTTCACAAAAATATTTTTTTTTCACAAAAATATTTTTTTTTCACAAAAATATTTTTTTCACAAAAATATTTTTTTTTCACAAAATTAATTTTGTTTTTCACAAAAATAATTTTTTTTCAGAAAAATATTTTTATTTTTCACAAAAATAATTTTTTTCACAAAAATATTTTTTTCCACAAAAATGGGCCCCTAAAAAAAATCTGGATCGACCCCTGCATCATTGGCTAAAGGACCCAGAGTTTAATTGATCACCAATTAATTGATTTTAATTCATCTTAACTTTTTCACTAATTAATTTATTTTAATTCGTCTTAATTTGTTCTCCAATTAATTGATTTTAATTCATCTTAGCTTGTTCACCAATTAATTGTTTTTTAATATATTTACATATCCAAAATATCATTTTATTGGATGCAGCTTTGATGACGAACAAAAGCATCTTTTTTTTCATGGAATGCATTTTTGCATCGATAAAACTCATCTCAGCTTTCCAAAACTCGTTTTTGTCTTCCGTTTATTTTTACACGCGCAACACAGCAAACATTTCAAAACAAGTCGAGTCCTCCGAGGATTATTCTTTCTGCGTTACGAGATTTATCACACACAAAGACAATTCCCTCGACATATCTATAACGAAAGAAGCAAAAAAGAGAAATAAAGATATTCCTCACTTCTTTTCACTTCTCAGAACATTCCGATTTGTTTATCGCATGCCTCACCTGGTCCAGGAAAAAGTGAAAACTTCTCCCAGATAGCAATTCCACACGCATGCCTGACATAACAAGCAAGATACTCACACACACACACGAAGAAAAAACGGCAAGAAGAACTCGTGATTCTCTTCCTTGCCCCCCGACTTCATTTGGACTCCATTCACTTAGCATAGTCTCAGATGGGGGCGAGGAAGGAAAAAACGAACATAATTTGTGACGTACAATAAGAGAAGTAGCGCAACGGCGGTCGTCGAACTTTTGTCCCCGTTGTGGGGCCTCCCAGACGTAGAACACGCAGATATGGCCTTGCCCTTGACGATCGTCACGGAAGCCGAGCCTTTCCGAATAGAATGAGGAATTTTATTATTATTCGCAGCGTTCTTTTCTATCTATCTTGTCGTTTGCGCTTTTTTTTTTTCAGCGAGAGTTTTTCTCGTCACAAATTAGTGGCAATTTCATTCGTATTTTTGGTTCTTTTTCTATTATTAGTCGCGGAAGATGCGAAAGTGTATGCCTCATTCAATTTATTAAATAATATTTTTTGTAACTCTCTTTTTATTATAGCTGGATCTTTTTTTGTTGAAGTTTTTTTTTTTAAATTTATGGTTGGCTTTGTAATGTCTTATTTCGATTGAAAACTTAATTTAGTTTTTTTGTTATTATTACTGTTGAATTTAATTCGTAGCTGACAACAATGATATGAAAATGAAAGTGAATCCTCTCTTATTATCAGTACGCAGGAAAAAATATATATTCCTTTACGGTTCGCCTTTTTTTTGCCTTCTTTAAAATATATCAACTGAATATTTCAGAGGATATTCCAGACTTAAAATCAATAATTAAATTTTTCTGTCATTTTATGGTTTTCTTTGTTAAATTAGTGCTTCATCTAGAAAGATATTTTCATTATTGCCTTTCGTCTGTTCTTAAATCTTACAACTATGTGTTTTCTTCCACACCTACATGTGAAGGTATTTTGAGAAAAATTTTTAGATGCATTATCCGACAAGTCAGAGATTTTTGTTTACCATTTTTACTGTAGTTTCCTTCCACACCTACAAGAAGAAAGGATTTTGAAGAAAATTTTTAGGCGCATAATACCCGACGAGTTCGAGATTTTTGTTTACCATTTTTATTGCAGGTTTCCTTCCACACCTACAAGTGAAGGGATTTTGAGGAAAATTTTTAGATGCATTACCCGATTAAAAGAAAATGTTGATTTTTCTACAAGTCCTAAATGTTTGTTTACCATTTTTACTGTAGGTTTGTTTCCACACCTACAAGTGAAGGGATTTTGAGGAAAATTTTTAGATGCATTACCCGATTGAATGAAAATATTGATTTTTCTACATGTCCAAGATGTTTGTTTACCATTTTTACTGTAGGTTTGCTTGCACACCTACATACAAGTGAAAGGATTTTGAGGAAAATTTTTAGATGCATTACCCGATTGAATGAAAATATTGATTTTTCTACATGTCCAAGATGTTTATTTACCATTTTTACTGTAGTTTATTAATATTTGCCGAACATTTTGAAAAGCTGTATACTTTTTGATGTAGTTTTATTATTTATTTAGTGCTCACCCGAGAATCGTTATTGGAATATTTTGTGTCTGTGCGCTTTATTCACAGATATGAATACTAAAAAAGCATCGCGATCAAAGTTTTTTCCACAAAAAAAAGACAACTCGAATTTTATGATTCTGTATTATCGAAAATATTTAATATTATAAAAACATTTGTTAAGTCGTGTTTTTATGTTCGATTCATATCAAACCCAAACAAAACTCAATTAGCGTTAACAATATCAATTAACGCCAAAAAATGAGGGAGAAAAAATAACCTCTTTCGCTTCAGCAGGGATTTACACCGAAATGGGAAAAATGCACGAATTCAAATTTCTCCTCCAAAGTGCAGAAAAAGAAAAACTCTCCATTTCCATCCATTCCAGAGGCAGGGAGGAGGAGGGATTTTTCGATCCCTCGTCAAATCCGGGCCTGAGGATGGATTTTTTGGAGCGCCAGTCTCCCGGACTGGATTGCGGGAGACACAAGTGCAAGTGAAGCACTTGGGGAAGCGCTTTAAAAAACGGGAGAAGGTGCTCTCGTGGGGGCGGTCGTGCGTCCCCGCAAAGCCATCGATATCACCTGTGCGCTCATTGGTGCCGAAAGAGATGGGGATGCGTTGGAGAAACCCGCACGACGCCCGCGGCTGTCCGCAGTGGGAGGTTGCAGGGATGTTGCGCCTGGCGATCGCCAAGTGTCGAAAAAAGAGCGCCAGGGAATTCGAAAATGAGCATTTTTAATGTTTCAGATAATAGCTAATACTTTATCGGCTTAAATAGAGAAGATTCTTTATAACCAAAACCCTCTATCGTTAATTAAATGTGAATTTTTTGCTATAGCCAAGTTTTTCTAAATCAGTTAACTTTACTAGCAATACCTAACTGCCTTCAACAAAGAACACCATCTTTAAAACCATAAACCCTCTGTCGTAGCTAACATGCAAATTGTTTACTACAACCAAGCTTTCCCAAATTAACCAATTTTACCAGCAACACCATATTGGCTTCAACACAAAATCTTTCTTGCTGATTTCAAATCTCCTATCTCTCTTAGAATCCGATTTCGAAGTATGGAACAGATTGTTGCTCACTTTTATTCTTCAAACAAACCCATTCCCCATAAGCAACCATCATTGGCGATAGATTATTCGATCAAATAAACTTTCAAAGCATACGTTAAAGTCGAAGCGAATGAAATAAAATTGTTAATATCGTCGTCGTTCAGGTAGAAGTCACAAAGTCCACAAAAACCTTCTGACGGACTACTGCAATCAATTGATTATTTCGTGGCAGAAACTTGTTATTTAAACATCAGTAAACCAAATATAGGAGCTAGAAATCTTTAAAATAATGTTTGCTATTTCATAAAGACCCGAAATTAATCAAATTTAAAGTGACCACATCTCGAAACTATCATTTTGGACTCTGTGACTTTTGTTTGAAATAAGGCGATCTTTTCTTTTAACTATTGAACTGTCTTTTCTTTGAACTATTGAACTATCTTTTCTTTGAACTATTGAACTATCTTTTCTTTGAACTATTGAACTATCTTTTCTTTGAACTATCTTTTCTTTGAAGTATTGAATTATTTTTTTCTTTGAACTATTGAACTATCTTTTCTTTGAAGTACTGAACTATCTTTCCTTTGAGCTATTGAACTATCTTTTCTTTGAAATATATTGATTACATCAAAGCCCAGCGTACAGTTAGAAGTTAGTTATCATGCGCAGTTAACATGTGCAATATGATCGTGACGTCTCATAAACTGATTCTGCTTGCCATTATTCTTCATTATTTTTAATAAACTCTTCTAAATAAGTCCTAACTCACTGTTCTTTAAAGAAATATTTTGAAGAGAATCGGATGTAGTGACGACGGATTAATCCGATGAGCGTAGAATTTCAGTCAATTTTTGTGCACTCCCTCGCCATGAAGGAGCCTAATTAACAAATATGAATAATGAAAGACAGAAAAGAGAGAATAAGACACATAGATGAATAATGTAAAACTTGTCTCCTTTTCCCCTACAATTTTTTCTCTCTCTCATAAGCCTGAAAGGGAATTTTTCGAATTGACATCTTATTGGAGATGTTTGTCACGACTCATTTAACATTGACCATAATTAATACAGAGATGACGTCTGCGGTCACGAGATAAATAACTCCTCATTGCTCCAATTGCATGGAAAATTTCTCTGGAGATAAGAAATGAATATATAAAGAGAAAGCAAACCAGTTTTGAAAAGCGAATACTATGCAGATTGCTACAATAGTAAAAATACAGGTTGTCCATAAATTATCTTTACAACTTTAGTCTTCAGTAACTTCAAAGCTGTACTAGATAATAACAAACGGTTTTCAAAATGTGTCAAGAAAACTCATAAAGATTTTTTCTTTTCCAAGTGACGCAGATTTGACGGAAAATGTGGACGCCACAGGAGAAAACTCAGTGTGCAGAATGGTTCTTAGAGACTAAGTCCGATGCCCAAGTGCAACATTGGCGTCTGAAGCAGATGGGCGATCCGTCCCCTGTTTACGGAGAACACTGCCTGTTTCCATAAATGACGTCTACCAAACCCGAATAATTAGTTGGGACGGTTGTTCCCTTCGATACTGTGTGCGAAAGTTTCGATGCACTTGGGTGTCGGGCTTTGTCTCTATGAACCATTCTGCACACTGAGTTTTCTCTGTCCACATTTTTCGTCAAATCTGCGTCACTTGGAAAAGATAAAATCTTTATGAGTTTTCTTGACACATTTTCAGAACCGTTTGTTATTATCTAGTACAGCTTTGAAGTTACTGAAGTCTAAAGTTGTAAAGATAATTTGTGGACAACCTGTAAATTAAAAGAAAATTCAAATTGGCTTGAGCACACTTCTGATTATCAGGTGAAGATATATGAATTGTTTTACCATATTGTGTGCCCTACCCGGGGGGGCACCGCGAGTACACGGATGAGTGGCCACCGGATAAGTAAGCGGGCACTCGCTTTCTCTAGGGATATAGAAATAGTGGGAGACGAGTTTTCCCCAACAGTGAGGGGTCGGGCCGTGGCCAGGCGATTGGCTATTAGGATTCCGGCCTCAGTACTCCAGCTATTTCAGCGGCTGACATTCAGAGGCCCCTTATGCCTAGGCAAGCCGCGGCGACTCCATTTGCGGTTACCATATTATGCCCACGGGACGCATCATTTTGAAAATCCGTCGTGCTGCGAAATCTCTGATGAGACTCGTCATTTTGAAAATCCGTCATACTGAGAAATCTCTGATGGGACGCATCATTTTGAAAATCCGTCATAATGAGAAATATCTGATGAGACGCATCATTTTGAAAATCCGTCATACTGCGAAATCTCTGATGAGACTCATCATTTTGAAAACCGTCATACTGCGAAATCTCTGATCAGACGATGACCCTCAAAACCATTTAATTTAATGTGGCCTCTAAAACTGATCCATCTATCTTCCTATACCTAAACATTGACACTCTATCTAAAAAGTGTATCTGAATATAACTTGGTGTTCACGGATAAAGCAAAGGCTTTCCAGGTATATATTTCGATGTCTTGTTATTGTGGGTTGTAATATTAATTCAATCAGAAACTGGGTTAATAAAAACAAGCGATGTAGTAAATTAATTTTGAGAAGAATTCGTAAAAAGTTTCATTGTATGCTTTAATACGTCATTAATGTGAATTAAAGTATCAAATCAAATTAATTTGAAATAAAAGAGAAAGCCATTTTCATTTTAACTTTATAATTCAAACTAAATCGTATAGATATGTTTCAAAGAAAGATTAGGTACTTTTTAGCTAAGAAATACTTAGTTTTTAAAGCTTTATTAAATTTTAAAGCGCATTAAATTTGACAGCTATGAAGTTCATTTATTCTTTGAAATACACAGATTCGTTTCTCTTTACATAAAATAGTTTTCAGCTATAGAGCAGATGATGTTAATTTTGTGCCTCTTATAAAAAGTATATTTTTAACAATATCTAAATATGAAGAATAATTATTCGAACTGATATACATTTCCTTACTAGGGGGCCCCCCCCCTCTTCTTTTTCCACAGTACTGCGATCCTTCAAATACTTGACTGAATTATTCTTTAGAATGAGCAGTAAAATAAAAAAATCGTTATAGAAATTTCTAGAATACATTTCTTCAATCGCGAGTTGTCTTTGAATGGAAAAAAGCAAGGCTTTTTCAAGTTGCCCCTATTCCGATTTCTAATACCTAAAAGAATTATAATAGAACTTCAAAAACTTTTGAAGATTTCGAAGAACAAAGACATTCGTTCTTTTGTTCTATCCATTCCAGAAGAGTCGAAGATGAAGAAGCCCCGATGTATAACGAACTCTTCACATTTCAAACTACATTTTCCCAAACGTCTTCTTTCTCAAAGAGATGCACAATGCGAAACCGATACGAGTCTACATTGTTATAACCAGTGGGTTTTTTCATCAAAGAATAATAAAAAAAACACATAAAACCACTTCTTCGAGCAAACGTTGTTTTATCATCAGTCCCCCACCCCACCCCGAGCGACAAAGTAAAAACTCATCACTGATTATAAAGACGGAAGGAATAATAATAAAAAAAATGCTGTCTCTCTCTTATGTCATAAAAAAAATCTATCCATGCAAGAAATTAACAACAAAAGGAACCTCAGTGAGGAGAAAGAAAAGAAATAAAGAAGATTCCCGACCCACGGCCCGGAAGTTTTTACTTTGATCTGGATGAGGTCTTACTGTCATTTTGATGGGAAAAAAAGAATAAAAAAATCTAGCAGATACATTTTCTCGTCGAAAGAGTGATTCACAAAGAGAACCGGAGCGACCCGGAATTTCACAAGAGCCCCTCCCCTTCCCTCCAGGTAACAAAAACCGCGTCTTCGAAAATCGGGAAAACAATGAGCAAGTTTTGAAGTAAGGATTCTGATTGATCTCGGATGTATCTGAGTTTTGTGAGGCGAGAACTCGAGTTCTTCGCCGCTCAATTATACCCAAGTGCCCCCGTCTCCTCATCTTTAGGCACAAACGGCACGATGGCAGCAGATTCCTGGGTCTTTCGTTATTGTAATTCACATTCAGTTTTGTTTGTGCATCGGAGATCAATCACTTGGATTCGAAATTCTATAATCTTATTCGGCTTTTATTGTCAAAAGATCTTTTGTTCATTGATTGCGAAAGAGGACAAGAAGCCGTACTTTCGGGTGCTTTTTGCATCAAGTTATAATTCTCTTAATGAATTTGTGAAGAAAAGAATTTGTTATTAATAAACGACAATTGAGAACAAGGAACATTGCGTCTTAGAAGAATAAGCTTTCAAGAATGTACGCTTTCCTTAACTTGTAATGTAGTCACACGATCTGTACGGTCCTGACTCTTTATAATTTGTCCTTGAAAAAGAAAGAAAAAGCATACATGTCCAGTATGGTCAACAAAATTTAACATTCCAACAGATGCATTCCTACACACAAGATCAGGAGCCATGAAGACCACTGATTTAGTTTCATATATGAAACTAAATCAACAGCTAGCCGAACTAGCGATTTAGTTCATTCACATACAATTCTAACTTCTTAGTTTATCTACATAAGACTTAAACATTATCATTGGTGTTCACTGTGATAATTTGATAATTTTAAAATATCACCAAATATCAGTTTGTGTGCATATGTCTCCAGAGCGCCACAACGTTTTAATTTTGGAATTCACTGCCCATCCTGCAAGAAGAAAAAGGAAGTGACGTCACAATACGTCATAAGGCACTGTACAGTTAAGTGTAAGATAACATGCGAAGTTACGTTTATATTGTGACGGCAACGTCACCTGAATTCACTCCAATGAATCTCCTACCGAATTTCAAAATATGAAAGAATCACAACAATCCAACGTACATTGCAAGTAAAGGGTTCAATTACTTTTGTGAAAGTGCATATGTGTAACAGCTATCAGACTTAACA
>BGPR01001652.1:44443-59644 GCA_013235015.1 Araneus ventricosus | reverse complement strand
GATACTTTTTCGCCTTTTATTGTCGTCATTTCTGCATGTTCAGAACAACAGGACATTTCGACTACACATTCTCATCAATATCGAAGGGAAGGTAACTGTATTTATCTAGCAGAGTATTATCTTCTGCCCTTTCATTACATTTGGTCTTAAAGGGCAAATGTGTTGTCTTCGCACCCACCCACTGGGGGGGGAGGGCACTTATGCTTTCTTTTACCCCGTCTCTGTGCCTCTGATTCCAATCCTAATGTGAGTTCTTCTACCCACTTCGAATGCTAACTTCAAATATTTTAGAATGTTTGAACCCAGCATCAGAACTATCTGAAAAAGATAATAAAAAATAAAGATCTTGAAAAGAGCTTGATTTCTTTATGTATGGGTCTTTATAACTCAATTTATCATCGGCATAATTATGGATGTGCATTTTTACCGTTAGATTTGTTTTTCTGAACGAAGAACGGATTCTTCGATAAATTGACCCGAGTGACTGCCTCCTACCCTTTGCTTTTGCTCCCACGAGTGGTTCGACGTGCACGACACCAGATCTTCCCCGTCTTCAACAGCTTTTACTCTTTTCAGCACAACACAAAAGCCGAGTAGAGGAATCATTATTTTGCTTCCCCGGGCGAAATCGAAATGAAACATGTTCCGGTGGTGGCCCGGGGGCTCGAGTCCAATGCGGTTTTCACCGCTGAGCAGAATTTCGAGATGGCGCGCCACCGCAGTCTGGTTACCTCTTGACAGTCATGCATCCATGAGGACGAGCACGGCAGGTAGTACGCGCTCGCTCCCCTTCCCTGCCGCCAATGTTGGCAACTTTATCAGAAGGGTTGGCGATTTTATGGCGGCAGAATCGCGTATTTTTTGTCAGGGTAGTATGACCAAGGTGGTCAAACTTCATCACGGGACGCCTCAGATATTTAAATGGAGATCAACGAGACCATTGCCAACCTAGGCCATGGCCTAGGGCGGAGTTGTCAGGGGGCGCATACAGAAGAAATAACAAACAAATATCTACATTTTTTTCAGTATTACTTTGAAAAGGCCATATGAAAAGATGTTTTTTGAATTCATAGACCATATGAAAAGTATGTATTAATGTATTGACCTATACATTTTTTGTCTTCTATGGATCCTTGTGTTCTTTGCATTGAAATATATTTAATAAGATCTGTTCTCTTCAATGACCCTCCAAGCCTATTCACGAACAAAAGCGCGAACGAAGAAGTTCTAATAGGCATTTCAGAAGATTGCAAGAAATTCGATGCGGTATTTTTGTAGGTGTTAATGTTATGTTATTTCACAAGTAGGGTAATTTTGGATAAAAAATTTAATGTGTTTCGAAGATTATAAAGATTTGTGTTATGTGTGATAAAAATAAACTATTTTATATTAAATTGAAAATTATATATCAATTTTTTGAGAGGGGGCGCAGAATATGCCTCGGCATAGGGCGTAGAAACGTGTAAATCCCGCCCTGGAGATGAAGTCGGGGCAATGATTTGATCTGGTTATTTTGTGAACAGTAACAACCTGCACATAAAGGAAACTAATACCAATGAAAAGAATGACAAAAATGAATTCCTATTATTCACAAAAATAGCTTGACCATATTCTATGTATATTAAAATGTCGCGAATAAGAAATATTCAGAAGCTATTTCTTTAAAACCAATTTATTTAATAACTTTTAATCTTTTTTATGTGAACGTTTAATTCAAAAATAGCAACCGGAACAATCCGGGACATTTTATTCAAAACCATTGTTCAATCCAGGATAAAGATTCAAAAGTCGGGACAGTCCTGGCTCTTCTGGTCACTTAAGTTGCCGAGCACAATGGTACTGATTTCAATGCAAGGACTTCTGCCCAGGTTCTTTTGCTTTCTCAACTGTCTTAATCAATTATTCACGTCCTTTGATAATGGATATATCTTCGAATGCCTGTTCATTATCCAAGAAGATCTTTGTTACTTAGGACTTTCGAACGTGATTCGAATAATTTTTCAAATGTCAACATCTGCTAAATATAGAACTATATCATAATCTCTGCTGATAACTTCGTTAAATGATTTAAGAAACATCAAAATTATTTCGAAATTCAAAAACAAATTATTGAAAAAGAATTTTACATGTAATTACTATTTGGGTTTTATAAAGATATATTTTTAATCATTAAACATGAACAAATTAAGATGTGACTTGAGAGTTGGTACCATCTGATTTGTGAATGCTAAAACAACAATAATTCATTTTTAAAATGAAAAATCATGATAAAATTGTCAAAAAACGAAATTAGAACTGAAAGGATGGATAATGCAAGTAAGAATATAAAGTACTAGAGGTGCACTTTTTCACGAAGGGTATTTATTTCAAAATAACTATATAATGAGATTATACGTCGAACTTTCATTAACCTTACATGATTATGGTTTAAATTACGCCTAATAATTCTTCATTTGTGATATTAACGAAAGCACAATTTTTATATTGTATTTTTATATGTGTGTGCTCTTTTCTATCAATTGTGTATCCATTTTGTTTTTAAAATTCTTTGCTTTGTACTTTCTTTGATGCAGACAATCGTGAAATCAGCCATGAGAATAGAGATCCTCTAAGATTCAGATTTATGTATCTTCAGAAAATGAAACAAAGCTTAAATTTAATATCAGAGTGACACTAAATGAAGGATCGTCTAAAGTTTAAAATTCCAAAAGTTTTTCTACGAGGATTTCTATCATTTTTACTGAGTGCCAATTTCAGTCCAGGAGAAAATTCAGACATTAATTGATTCATATAAAAAAAATACCGCTGAAACGCGCCCATAGTTTGAAATTGAATCAAAGTATGAAAAAAAAAATGAAGTGAAAAGTGGAACATTTCAACAGCTGTTTGGAGCTAATTTTTCAAAGGAATCTTTATTGCTATGAGAACACGTGCCATCGGGGGTGAGTAAAAAGGGGTCTAGCACACGCAGGTGAACCCCGATACTCGAATAAGTGTGTCAAGTAACAATTCTTTTGTGATCACAGAGGGCCATTACAGCAAGCATTCTAAAAAAATCAAATAGTTCGAAGAAAAACTGCAGCGAGCTTTCACTGTAATCAATTCACCTTGAATTGATGGCAGCAGTGTTACATCACCCGCGCTTTCCAATTTTCTTGAGTGTTTTTTTTATAGCATCACAAAGGATTTATGTTTTCGAAACTTAATTCGATCTGCCCGATTGTAAAATCTTCCTTTCGCGATGCGACATCAAAACCTTACGTCAAATTGACGCCAACGTCGTTCCACCTGCCCAAAAGCGACAAGGTCTGTTGACTTTCCCGCCTAAAAAGAAAATAAAGAACCCATCTTCATTACGGTCCAACAGGAGGTGGTTCTGAGATTTTGAAAGGCTTTCACTTTCGGCCTGTTGTGCTTGCGGGTTCGGATGCCTGCAAGGGTGAAAATTTTGTCGGTGCTAAAAAGTACTTGACAGCTTTTGGTGAATTTTGTCGGTGCTAAAAAGTGCTTGACAGCTTTTGGTGAATTTTGTCGGTGCTAAAAAGCGCTTGACAGCTTTTAGTGAATTTTATCGGTGCTAAAAAGTGCTGACAGCTTTTGGTGAATTTTGTTGCTGCAATTGTTGCTGCTAAAAAGTGCTTGAGAGCTTTTATGATTATTTTATACAAGAGTTTGCACCTTATTCTATGATTTTAAAGGTAAACACAATTTCTTCTTGTTTTGAATGTTTTTAATGGATGATTAGTTTTACTTTTCGTTGTTATTCTCTTATGTCGATGGAATCTATTCTCATCAGCTTTTTCAGTTGTTTAAAATGTTCTGAATAAATTTATTCTAGAAATATTGGCGACTCTTTAAGAAAACGAAAACATCATCAGCTATTTTATCATGTAAATGGGAAAAGGTTTAGAAATAAAATAAATTAGTGTATCGCTTTTGTTTGTTCGCAAATTATTAGTAATTATTATAATAATTAATGCTACTATAATTATTCAAAATTATTTCCATTGAGAAGGTATAATTTTATTCTTCTTGTAATTAATTCATTAGGTGTATCAGTTGAGAAGTTTAAATTTTAGAAGAGAATGAATTTTAAAAGAAAATGTCCTTTAAAAAAGCGAACTAGACTAAATATATTTTCAGAGTAATAATTCTTTAGAATGCTAAATTTCAAATTGGATACAAATTTAATTCAAATTCATCTTTGGGAGAAAAAGAATACTTGGATTTTAATGAATACTTAATTTTTATTATACCCCCCCCCCTTCCCAAGATAAAAGCATTAGCAACTTTTTCATTTTTTCGGAGAAAAAATTCTTGATTTGATGAGCGGAATTTATATATCTGGATTTTTCTTGTCGCAAGATAACCTTCCGGGATATGCAACGCCGAAGGTCTCTAAAAATAGTTGCTACGCAAAAAAGAAAGTTAACATCATGGGATGAGCAAATAAAGAAATACAAGATAAAATTCAGAATAGAAGCATCAAATTTGAAACACTAAAATTGAATAATTGTAAAATTCACTAACTGGTTTTGCGGCAGATTCTTTAAAGTCTGTAAAATATCACGTAGATACTCCATACACCATACATCAGTTGAGTAAACGAACATATAAAAAATGATAAATTATAAACGCGAGTTTGCCAAATGGAAAAATATATTCAGTTCATTTAAATGGTAAAATTCACTAACTGGTATTGGCCATTTAAACACAGTAAACCATTTATTTTTTAAGTCTTCAATAAATATCTATATATAAAGACATCGTTAAGTTTTTTAAGTAATGCTCTATGATTGCTATTCCCCAAAACTTTATGTCTTAAATATATAATATTCGAATTGGAGAAAACTGAAACGGGGTTTTAAAAATAAAAAAAAAAAACGTTTTTCTTTCAATATTTAGATTTGATAAAAAAAAATTAAATTTTATACGTGAAATCAGAAATTTTTTTATTCATTTACTCACTATTACTTTGGATAAAGATGGTCTCCATTTAGTTCAGTGTATTTATTCTATAGGAATAACAATAATATAAGGAAGCGTCTTTAAAACAACTTTTCAGATACTCCTTTCTAATTCAACATTTCTAAAAGATGAAGATACTCTCCGACAGAACTAATCATTCCACCCAAACAAGGAAGAACAAATTTGCATTCTTACACTTTCCGTCCGCTAATTACTGTTTCCAGCAATTACTTCAAAACAACGGCGAACGCCAAGTCCGAGTTCGGTGAGATCACCTGCGCTGCCATTTCCGGTAAAGGGTCAACCAGCCGCGCGGATTCCTCAGCTTAGGCCTAAAACGGGGGTTGGCGCGGAAAACGAGCGGCGCGTGCCGGGGATGGGAGGGCGGAGGCTCATCACCATCCCAGTCGGTTGATCGCAGCTGCTGCTTGCGGTGAGACGAACACCTGCTCCTTCTGCCTCCCCCCGAGTCCTGATCTCCATAACGGAATGATAGGTCTGCAGAGAGATTACAGAACTGATTTCATGATCAGAAACTTTGGTCTACTTAGTGGGTGGAGAACACAATGCATATTCTAACTTTATGTAGGTCAGAAATCACTTTTACCCCCTGTGCAGACGATTTTTTTTTCCTCTGAAAATTTTATAATGCGTATTCAATTTGGAAAAAAATGGAAGGAACGAGTGATTTTTTTTGTATCACCTCTTGATCTAAATAGCTGTTATGCAACCACCATTTTTCAAAGAAGTGTCATAAATGTGATAAAAGAGGCACTTTTTAGAGTTAACTAGAAACTAATACGTTAAGTGCCTGATATACTTATGGTTTATAACAAATCATTTGATGTATACGAGAAAAAATGTTACTGGATTACTTTTTGCGCCTTGCAATAATCATTTTTTATTTATAATTAATATTAGTTTCATAAGTAATTAGTAATAAAATAACCTTAGTTGAAAACGGAACATTCTATTATCAAAACATTCAAAGAAAGGTTTATAACAAAAATTTAACAAAAGGGATAAGCCTCTCAATTGCACCATTTTCTTCCTTGGTATATCTGATATAGTTTATAACAGATCATTTGACGTGAACAAGAAGAAATGTCATTGGATTGTTTTTTGTGACTTGCAATAATCCTTTTTCATTTATAACTAATATTAGTTTCATAAGTAATTAGTAATAAAATAACCTTTGTTGAAAACGGAACATTCTATTATTAAAGCATTCAAAGAAAGGTTTTATAACAAAAGGGATAAGCGTCTCAATTGAATCAATTTTTTTTTCTTGGTATTCGATATCGCTTCTCAGAATTTGTCTCTATATTTTTATGATGGTTACGTGGCCAATGTATTACTTAGCATATAACGGAAACAGAAAAGACGGAATGAAGAATAATTTTATAAAAACCATTTTTTGACTGGATTCTTTCTGATAAAGCTTGAAGCAGGTATTATAGAAGAATACCAATGAGCTTCTCCCTGTCTACACTAGATTTAAAGCACATTAGAAATCGAGGTCAGTTTTCTCCCAGCGCTGATAAAACTTTCACCCAAATCGTTGTTCATGTGTTTTGCGCTAAGTTGCTGAGCGTTAAGTATTAATCATCTCCACAGAAATGAGCCTCGTATTCGAAGCACGACTTTCGACTGGCCTTGAAGTTACTTTTCTTAGAGATCGAAAGGTATGTTCAAGGATGTCCCGAACGATATGGGACACGAGCTATCGTATCTTTTAATAAATATGGAAATAATTTCGTTTTGCAGTCTTTTATCTAGAAAGTGATGGAGGGGAACCTTGGAAACATCACATGCTTCCGAAAACGTGGTAAAGAATCCACAGGAAATAATCAGTTCACACTTTGAAATTCATTAATATTTGGCTTCGTTTAAAAAAATCTATAATGCCAAGTTTTAACGAAATTAATTTATTCGTCTGTCACAGTCAGGGTTCGTACTCCTCCTGAAATTCCTGAAAAACTCTGAATTTTGCTTTTTTTTCTAAAGGCCCTGAAAACTCGTGAAAATTGTGTTTTTTATCCTGATATTTCTTTTTGTCTCCTGAAAAATTACAATCGAAGAGCAGAAGATATGATAAAACATAAACATATAACGTTTCCGTTTCTCCTTATTGATAGAAAGTCGCTGGAATCCGGAATTCTTACTTCTGACCTTACTTAGCGCCGAAACAGTCTACCGCGCGTTCACGTTATCTCCTGAATTTTCTGCACTGTACTCCTGAAAAAATCCTTAGAAACTCCTGAATTTTACTATCATATATACAGTATGAACCCTGACAGTGGTTCACAGTTCGAAATGGGCTATCTAAATTCAAAATTTTACATACCTGATTTGCGGAACTGGTAAAGGATATTTTGTTTCCACTGATAAAAATACTTAATCGTAGAGATTTTATACAAATACAAATATTGATTTGTTTCATGTTGTTCCGAAAGACTTATTTAAATTATAACTTAACAAACTGCGAAAAAGTATATGAGTTACTTCTTTAATATCAATTCTACAAGTACTACTCAATGATTTTTCAATCTTTAACTTATAAGCACTACAAATTATTCCTTTCGTTTGATTTATTTTTTTTAAATAGAATTTCTTTCCTTTGGTTGGTTTTTTGCATAAATTAATCCATTAATAATTTTTTTAGTTTCTTAAAATACAGCACTTTCTTCTATTATTTTTAATGAAAAAGTTGAAAGTCTCTCGGAAAATTCTATAAAGTTATATTTTTTAAAACTAATTTCCATCTTTCTTTATCCCCTAGAAAGTTAGTGCTTTTTTGCCAATAGATAAATTAATAATGATGCATTTGTGTTCATTTCCTTCAAGAAATATGGAAATTTAATGACAAAATTAGCTTTTTTTTCACTCGTGTTTCCATATTTCCGTGACAGACAAGTTTCGAACGAAATTAAAAGCTGCCTTTTATATTTTTCTCGTTCTGTCATTTATAATTATTTTTCAAAAACTTTTGCAGATCAGTATGTTACATTACCTGATATAAAACATTAAATTCAGTGTTTTATTTGTGTTGAAGAAGATTAAAATCGTGATAACATAATATATATGTAAGAAACACGTTTTTATCTTTCCGATTGATACAGATCAGTTTACACAAAATTTTATCTACCTAAAACAACTTCTTTGACAATTTTCATAACAGCCCGTTAAAGAAACGTAGAACGCAACTATGATTTTTAAACTTCCTATAAGGCTTTAAATGCAAATGCATTCGTCGGTGAAAGTGTTTTTATGCAAAAACAAGTTTTCATCCCCGAATTACGATTCATGACATAACAGTAAATCTGCTGACCTCATGAATAGAAAATTTGGGAAGTTCCAGCCAGCCTCCGCAATTAGAAGGATCCCAGAAGCGACTGCATAAATCTTCAGAACATTCCGAAAAACAAAATGGCATCACCTTATAAAACTCATTCGTTCTTCGATCACGTTCTTCCAAACGACGGAAAAAGTGAAGTTCTGAAGTAGAACAAGGCCGTCTGCAAGGTGCGAAAGAATAAAAAAGAAAGTCCACAAAAAAACCATTAATATAGATGTGTAATATATAAATTGTGCCCTCAGAAATTTAAACACCTTTAAGTGCCTTTCTGATAAGGGACTTGAAACAAAATGCGATATTTGCATATTTCTTAGCAGTATACTTGCCTTACTGATTAGAAAGCTGCGGACATTATCTTTGAAACTGATTCAGGCGTTCTAGTATCTTGCAGATCAATAATTTACTCTGTTAAGCAATAAAATGCATTGTTCATAATAGACTTTTTGAGATATTTCAAAATATCACAGGAAGAATTCTGATTATTCCTTTCCCGAAATTAATTATTGTATTCTAAGTTGTTTCTTGAACAATGTTTTCAAATTAATTCCATTTTCGACAGTTATCTATGTACATACGGACAGTTTAGAATATCGCACTTAAAATCGAATAAATGGTAGTTGATGTCCAAACAGCACATCTGCGTCTATTTATCAATTTGCTTCTTATAATAAAATGAATAAAACTGAAAACTAACAGAAAGAAAAAGAGTTATAGAAAGAAAATTCTTTCACCTTGATAAAAGTTTTGCAGGAAATGGAAGTCTTCCTGGAAGAATGCTTTAAGCTTTTGAACAATTGTTGACACTGGAGTTTTGTTTCGATGAGTAGACAAACGATATAAAACTAAAATATCATTTACATATTATTAACAATATTTAATTAACAGCCGATTTCTTGTATTTTTCGAGCATATGCCATATACGAATTGTTCTCAACAATCATATAATGATCTGCAGCTTGATGAAGATACTTTAAATAAAATGAATAAATAAATCGTTTGCAGCTACATTTTAGCTTACAAATTATAATCAATAATTAAAATTGTTTGAAATCTTCTAATTAACTCACATAACACAAAATTATTTTTTTAAAAGTTCCAAGTGACATTATTAACTCGCTTAATGTAAATTAATTAATAACAAAATCTATTAGCGATATTTTTATCTTAACACTAAATCTTTTAAATATTTAATTTAGTTCAAATGGTACAAGCTTTCTCAACTAATGTAGGATTCCATAAGCAAACATTTTTATTTTTAGAATAAAAATCCAAACGCTAGATGATCATTTAAAACATTTTGACTCTTTCAGGGGAAAAACCTAATAAATAAAATAGCTAATTAGCATTGTCATAAATGCAAGAAACAAGATCCCAAGGATTAAAGTTTTTCTGACCTCTTCTTCACAAACTTGTAAACAAACAAGAGACGTATTTGCATTTTCGATCGCTTCCTCATTTCTATGGAAAGATTTTAAAGTCCTTTCTCGCTACAGGCAGCAACAATGCGATGATTTATCAAGGAAACGCAGTCTTGGGTTCAAGGTTTTCGTATCCCAAATACATATAAATGCTCAAACCCCTTAAACCCAGCATATATTTAGGAAAAATATAAACCAAATATATGCTTCCTGCAACTATCACATCTATAGATAGAAAAATTACATCAAGGATTGTTATATTCGCAAAAGAGAAGAATAATTATCATTTGTTATATGACTCCAAAATGCAAATTTCAGTTTTGTTTAAAGAGCTTTCCAGAATATGAAATTCTGCATGAATTTATAATTAACTTTCCGTATTAGTTGGAAAATTTGTGATATTCCTTTCAAAAATCTTAATTTTTTTCCCTATGAGTCTTATACTCAGTTAAATTTATGTCCATTGGAAGTAACGAAACAAAAGTTAATATTTACAAAACATTTGCTAATTGTGTGATATTATTATGCAATTTTATTGTAAAACGTTACTTTATAACAAATACATTTCGTGAAACTTAATTTTGACATAAGAACAAAAGTGCAATTTCGAGAATAATGAAACGTAAAATAAACGAAATGAAGAAAAATTTATTTCTGTTGAATTCGCTTTCGCATATCGTAAATGATTTAAGGCAAATTAATCGTTTCTACTCATTACTGTGATAAAGGACACAAAAATACTGATCGTCAATTATCGCTACCTGAGTGTATTTACGAAATAACTTTATGGATTGCACCTGAGGCACCTTAAGATAATATAATGTCGCTTAATTGTTGAAATCATTGAAATTAATAAATGAAGCAGTTATTAATTCTGTAAAAGTTTGAAATTAAATGGCTAAATTAAAACTGCGTAAGATTCGTATTCAGAAATGATATTTCTTTTTCTACAAATAAACGCGATTTCGAATGACTCTGAATTGTGCTTTTTAACAACAAGAATTTCAAAATGTCACAGGCTTCTTAACCTATGGTAATGACCCCAAGTGGGGTCACAGAGAAGAGTATTGGGGTCGTAGAACTTCTAGCTGCAAATTTTTCTTTTAAATCTTTTAACATTTTTAAGCCAAATAGACTTGGCCCAACTTTTTTTTTAAATTTTACGAATAATTAGTTTGAATTTATTTTCATCTGTTATTACTGGTAACATAATTTTCTTATTTATTTTCCAATGATGGAGTCGCGACAAGATTTTTCTTTTGAAAATGGGGTCGGAAATGGAAGCAGCCATGAAATATTCAAATGGAAAAAAAATGTAACTTAAAATCTAGATTGTTGATTCGGAGTGTTATTTGCGAAATTAATTGCTTGAATTCCAAATGAACTCTTCTTTTTCTTTTTTCAGAATCATTAATAAACTAATAATAACAACAACAGCAATGATCAGAAACAGTAAACAACTGTCTTATTTATCTGTTAATGACTCATTACTTCTTATAATCCCAGCTAGCCGTTTCGTTTCGATCCACACAAGTCCAGTAGGAACAATGTACAATCAAATCCAGTTCAAGCAGACACTTGGAGGCGAAGCTCGTTAGCATCTGTTGGATTTCAGACGCAATTAATGAACTCATTTGGCTCTAACAAAGAGGATGACTAATTGATCCGCGAAAGAGTGAAAAAAGAAACTCGCCAAAGATGAACTTTCGACCTGTTTCAGGTCACGGCTTTAAAGAGGCAGGTCAAGGGCGGCTTACTATACACGACAACTCTCGATAATCCGTCTATTTCCGCTATGGTGAACCACTACGGGCAACTTATCGCTTCTCTTGGCGTCATTCGATTATCACATTTGAAATCATTTTTATTCTTAAAAACTTCCTTAACTATAGGAAAAATTTTTTACTGCCGAAATCCTTCATGTTTAATACACTACACAAAGGGCTCTTAAACTATACGTCACGACCCCAAATGGGGTTGAATAGGATTTTTTTTTTTTTTGGGGGGGGGGGATATAATGTTGTGGAAACATGGGCTTATGTAAGACTCTTTATTTTCTCAAAATTTAAAAAAAAATGCATATGTATTAACTCTACACTGTACAGTCACTCATTCTCACATCACTACTACTTTTACTTTTTTGTTTACTTCATCTTAAACAATTTAATAATTTATTAATAAAATCGTTTACTTGCAATATTAATAAAGAATTTGTAACTGAACAATTGACAATTAATTATCAATTGTTTTTAATTATATTGTTATTAATTTTATTTAATTAATTTTAATTAAAAATTTAGTTTCAAATTCAACTTTTTTTCTGCATTCTTTTCTCTCATTTATGTAGATTTACTCAAGTTTTTTTACAATATTGGAAGAAAGTGTGGAATTTAGGAATAAAATGTTGACGTCTAATGTCAATATCAAACATGCTTAACAACCACCACGCGTACGTCGCTATTTAAATTGTTCGAAGTTTGTTCTGAATTCAATGTATCCTGATTAAAATTCTCAATCTAAAATCCATAATTAAATATAATAATTAACTTGAATAAAAGCTATCATTTAGTGATGTGAAAATTTTAATCATGAAAGTTTAAATCTGTGTATCCTAAAGTTGTTCAGAACTTGTTTTTAACATAAGATAGCATTTTTTACACAATTTGAAAATATAGAAACCATTTCTCTTAAATCCTGTCAGACGAATAAAGACTACTAAATACTAGCTAGAAATAATGACTTTTTATAACGAACTTTTAACTTTTTCATTTGAAAGAAGTAAATGAATTTGTAAATTAACTTGATACTTACTGAATGATAAACCTGCAGGCTATGCAAATACTGCAGAAGTGGGAGGAAAAAAAGGAAACTGCAAATACTCAAAAGGTGCGGGAGTTTTTGAATGTGTGGGGGGGCAGTGAATACATAGGCGGGGGCGGAATTTGGCAGAATTCTCTTTAATGCTCTCAGATAAATGTCTTTTTCTCATTTTATTTTATTTTGCTTTCGTGTTTAATCTATGCTTTTTCTTTTCCTTTCTTCAAATTGCCAACAGCTGTTAAGATTTTTGCACAATAAACTCCATAAAAACGAATGAAAAAGAATCATGTTTACCTTTAGGGCACTTTTATTCTACCAATAGAAGCATTTACCTACGAATCAAGTGGTATGAAGGGGAAACTGATAATAACTGCTACTTAGAATCTTAAACTGAGGTCCGCAGACCCCAACGGATCTTTCGCTTTTTCAGGAGGTGCTCGAAGTTCTTACGTTTCGTGAAAATCGTGCGTCTTTTTATTTTGTTTGCTTACTTTCCAATGTTTTTATGTGTTGACGGTGTTTTTTTTATTTATTTAACCCTTTATAAGGCCGTGGTAAGTATAATTCCCGCCAACTTCATCAATTTCTAAATGCATCATTTTTTAAGGTTGGCTTAAGTTCTCGCCAAATTTTTCGATGAAACAAAAGCCAAGATGTTCCAATTTCTTTCCAGAAACCATAACGAAGTGTCCAGACTTGATAATTAATTATTAATTAGCAAAATTAATTAACAATTAATTAACGTCATTAAATACTCTAAATGAATTTCTTTTCTTAAATGAATCTTAATCCCAAAGCCATTTTACTACAAAACTACCAGAAAAAATGACCTTTTAAAGGGTTAATTAATTACTTTCTCTTATACGAAGTACACATAAAATATATCGTAATCAACACTTTCTTTTCTTTTTCCACACTTCCTTCTGGACGATTGCAATTATCATTTCCGTTTATACGAAACGTACATGAAAGGATATTGCAATCATCATTTTCGCTTATACGAAGCGTACATGAAAAAATATTGCAATCATCATTTTCGCTTATACGAAGCTACATGAAAAAATATTGCAATCATCATTTTCGCTTATACGAAGCGCACATGAAAAAAATATTGCAATCATCATTTTCGCTTATACGAAACGAACATGAAAAAACATTGCAATCATTAACAAGTCTGACTTCGAGTTTTTGACGATTTTCCTCGTTTTAGACCTCTCTGATTCCAAAAAAAAATGGAATTACTCCTGTGTGTATCATTATCTAACATTGATCATGCGAACACAGCTCAAAAAGCAACGAACTAGATGGATAAAGCTTGACATGCGATCTTTACTCCTAAATTGGATATCTATATCAAGTTTTGGTTCCAAACCATTATTGGGAAGGTGTCCTTTTCCTAAACACTTACTATGCATGCGTAACACACACAAGTGGGTATACAGTATGATGAAAAGATAAAAAAAGTACCCTATTTGCAAATATTTTATCAACATCAGCGTTATCTTGTGTTCAGTAAAAGATTAAGAATTAATTAAAATTCCAAGAGATCTTTTATTGCTTTGAAGTCGTTTTCATTCGTTTAGTGCATTTTGACCAGATTAAAAGCTTTTACATCGTTGTAATTTCACTCCTCTTTCAAATTATTTTCCTTATATTTTTTATGATGTTGATTTTATATGATATTATTATTGATGTTGTAATGTTGATTTTATGATATTCCTTTATGATATTTCTTTTAGACGCCAAAAGGTTGCTTTTTTTTCAAATATTTTCAGACTCTTTTATTCCGAATCTGCAATTCATCCTTCTTCGAAATATGTATCGAAATTGAATGCATTTCTTTTCATCAATTATCATCCAATTGATTATTCAAATTATTGCGAAAGAAGCAAAAATCGAGAAATTAAAAATACCCAATCTGGTCAGCAACAATGCAAACGAAAGAAATAATAACAAAAAAAGAGAAGAGTTGCCAACGTTTTGTTTAAAAATGTGTTTTCCATTTATTTATTTTTTCCGATCTATCCGTTTTCAATAACCTATCTTAACTTTTATGCTCTTATCTGTTGAAACATGTACCGATTTTTCGCTTTCTATCAAGTCCTTATTATATCAAAGGATTCAAGGACAACCAAATGTGAATGAACGATTAAGGGCAAATTGTGGATCTCTCAGCTTATCGATAGCACGTGGAGTGTCTATAGACCTTGTTCGGAAACCCTGAATTTAATCTTCGTGTTTAATAGCTAATATCGACATTTTTGTGACTAATGCTAAGAGAGGGTATCTGAGCGACCATGACCTTGGCAGGAACCCTTAAGAAAATACCACTATGAGTGTCTCGGTTGGTTCTTTCTTGGTAACTTCAGATGCCATTATCTACTTTCTCTTTTTTTCAGCAATTCGATACGGTGTATCAAAAAAAAGGAGTACTTGAAAACCGATAGTTGATGGTACTAATTTGCACCACGCTTTTGTTTGTAAAAAACATAGTTTTATTCATCCCAGAAATCCACTTGTAAATCATTTTCATTGTTAATTTTGTATTTGGACATTTCTAAGTCAAAGTGAACCGTTCTATGAGACTCATTTCTGAGAAAACAAATATACCCACTATCTACTTTCTCTTTTTTTCAG
>BGPR01001652.1:0-29659 GCA_013235015.1 Araneus ventricosus | reverse complement strand
ACCCCACCGGAAGACAGCAGCGACAGCGACAGTGAGAACTGTGCCCTTGACTTCAGTGTTCGAGGAAAAGCTTCGAAATCCACCGTTCTGGAAACAAAGAAAACCTCCGAATCAGACAACGCCAAGCCACCGAAACCAGACAGCGACGGGGAAAACGACACCGAGTACAAATCCAGCGATTTCCACAGGTTGAAGTTCAAATACGCGAGAACGAAGCACCGGAATGCCTCTCCCGAAAGAGCGGAAGACACCGATTATGACGGTAAACTCACCATCATCGAAGATCCGGAAGAGGAGGAAAGGTTGTCCACCAAACAAATGGCAGATCAAAATACAGAAGAAAGAACAAAATCTGTAGAATCTGAAATCTACAGGAAAGACGATATGGAGGTGGACAATCGGTACACGCCTCCCCAGCCGAGTAGCCCGATGTGTGCCAGCAGCCCAAAATTCCCAGACGACGGCATCAACAAAAGGGAATCTGCTTTCATGTCCTACGATGGAACTATAAGGAGAATCAGCGCAGAGTACCCTGGACCCTTCACTCCCAAGATATTACAGAATCTCCTAACGGCTCCCGAGAACTCCTCGGTCCAGGTTCTCAGAGAATTTCATCGAGATTTGAAAGAGCCGTCAAGCATATCTGAAAATCCGGATTCTTCCTCGCAGAGTGTGAAAAGTTTGCAAGCGCACAAGCACGGCATTCCGTTTGTGACTTCCAGCAGCCACAGCCAAGAGATGCACAGTCCCGACTCCACAGAAAAAAGCCACCTCCAGCACGGACACAGTCCTCCGAACCCTCTTCCATACAACGTCCATAGCTCAACAGGTGGATTCCTGTATGGCAGTGCCGCACCAACTATCTTCCCTCCTTATCCTTTCACGCCATACGGCGGAAGGATCCACCCTTCCCTGCACACCGGTCCCCCGTTTCCTACCCCCCAGCTATCAGAATACACAGCTCAAATGGCTCTTCCATATTCGAGCCAATTCAGTGTTATCAATCACTCCAGCAGCCAACTGGACTCTCAGAAACGTCACTATTACAGCACAAATGTACACTCGACGGCGAATTCGGAGAGGCTGAACGCGATGCGACCGCATTCGCCTAGAGGCGGCTCGCTAGGCCGCGGCTACAGATCTTTGCCGTATCCTTTGAAGAAGAAGGACGGTAAGATGCACTACGAATGCAATATCTGCTCCAAGACCTTCGGACAATTGTCGAACCTCAAGGTTCACCTAAGGACTCACTCCGGGGAGAGGCCCTTCACGTGCCGCCTGTGCACGAAGAGCTTCACGCAGCTGGCTCACCTACAGAAGCATCACCTAGTTCACACTGGCGAGAAGCCGCACCAGTGCGACGTGTGCAAGAAGAAGTTCAGCAGCACCAGCAACCTGAAAACTCACCTGAGGCTGCACAACGGACAGAAGCCATACCCTTGCGACCTTTGCCCGGCCAGGTTCACGCAATTCGTTCACCTCAAACTGCACAAGCGTCTGCACACGAACGAGAGACCCTTCACCTGTCAGACGTGCAACAAAAAGTACATCAGTGCGTCGGGCCTACGCACCCACTGGAAGACCACCTCTTGCCAACCCAACAATGTGTACTTCGAAGGCGTGAACGGACAGCACTACGAATACCCCATGACAGACCTCAGTGACAATGACTCTACGTCGCCCCCCGCGTCGCTCCCCATAAACGTTCCAGCCCTCCACCCCAGTTCGGACAATTCCAGAGGGAACATATATAACGGCATCAAAATAACTCCTTACACGGACATTATCAGTTCACCACCTCTTTCCAACGCATCCTCGCACGACTCATATTTTTCTCAGAGGTCAGTCCCAGAGTCCATGTACTCCACGAGCGAGCCCGGCTCCCCTGACGATGGACTGTCCAAGTGTGTGTCCGTCAGGGAGATAGCGCACCCCATTAGGTCCAAATAGCTCATAGTCTTTAGTGATCTCCAACCAAAATGTAGTTCTCCACACTGAAACAAACTCCTGTCTCTCAAAATGATTCACGATGTCTGTTGATTCCCTGTGTAATATAAGAGTAATTCATAGTTCTTCCTGGTACTGATGCTGGCATCTGTTATTAATGTATAAATCGTAGTTTCTTAGAAGCAATTAATTATATATCATGCTGTTTAAATGTAGATTTTTTGCGGTATGATGTAAGAAAATCGTATCTTTTTGTTCTTTACTACTGTTTTCTTCCTTTTAGATTAGAATCAAGAGTTGCTATCACTTTGTAGATAAATAGAAATTTGAGCATTCTGGCATGTTCGAAGTATCGTGAACTTTAACGGAGTGTGATATCAAATATGTATATATGTTTTATGAATTCGACAGAACAGCAATAAAAAATGCTGAAATCAAAATCAATTTTAATTCATGACAGACCTTTTACGTTAAAGAAAATAATCTGATTAGAGTTCTAAAATCTTTTTTATATTTATTTATTATAAAAGAATTCCTAAATATTTTCTATAAGTAGTACTTTCATGTTTGGCAATTGGTGTTGAGTTCCTGTAGGCTAAGTTCACCTTTGGGATTTTTTTAACACTTTGAAACATTAATTTGAGGATAAAAGTGCCAATTCAACACTAAAATAAATAATAATTTATGTTGAAGTTCTAGCACCATTTAACATGCCAGAACAGCCAAGAATGAAGTCATTCTTTTGTGTATTTATGTGTGCATAATCATGAGTGACAGCATGTGCTGTAGTGTGTATACAAAAATTGTGTTGCTTAGAAAATTTCAGTGCGAAAAAAAAGCAGCTATGAGATGTTTTTGTATTTGTATTCTAGGAGCAAGCAGGCTTTAGGCCAGCAAAAAGAATATTTCTCTCGATTTGTTGATTCTTTAGTTGTAGAGCCTGGTTCCTAGTTCCATGACATTGTAAATATGTTATAATTTAATTTATTTTGTGCCGTCTTTAATCAAAGAGATGTTTTATACTTACATATTTATGTTTAACAGATTTTAAAGAAGAAACTCGATGTTTCAAATCCTCTATTGTCAGATAATTATTTCCATGTTTCATTTGTTTGAGATTGTGAAGTCATATTTTGCTCGAGAATAATTGGCTCAAAAATATTAAAAAAATATTTTTGTAATGTTAGGAAACTAATATCTAGCATCAACGTTTCTTTAAATAATTGGCTCAAAAATATTAAAAAAATCTTTTAGTAATGTTAGGAAATTAGTATCTAGCATCAACGTTTCTTTAAACAATTCTTTAATTTAAACCTTTATTTAAATGGCAACTATCTGAAATTTTTGAAGTAATGCAACGTTTAAAAAAAATTTTTTTTGGTTTTGTGTAATTTTTCATTCTAAATTTAGACTTCGTAATCTGAAATATATCGATATAATAACAGTCAAAAATTATTTATGTTGTTGCATGATTAATATGTTTTTTAGAAAAGTTTTGAATAAAAGTTATCGTTATGCCTGAACAAATTTTTAATGCATCTATAACAAATTTTTTTTTATGTATCAGTAACAAAACTTTTGACACAGAAGAATATATGGAGAAAAAAAATTTAAAAGCGTTTGAAACCATGCAATATAAATACTCTTTTGCAGTATTTTAAGATTCAACCATGAATTGAAAAATTCAGTCAGTTGTAAATGTTTCATGTATCTTCAAATTGCACAAGTACAAGGGAAGAACTTTTTTACGGGTATCGATAGAGATGTTGTTTTGTTGATAACTTTATGGAACAAGAACATTTTTTCAGTCAAACTTTTCAATTCAGTAGTCTGGAACAAAACGTTTTCAGATCATCATTTTAATCAGAAAAGAAAACGAATTAAGGAAAAGTATTCAACATAAAAGGTTTTGCTTGTAGATTTTAAAGTTTAAGAAGTTGTTTCAAACAATTAAAAACCACATTTGTGTCATATTCCCAAAACTTTCCAAAGTAAAAATATTTGCTTATTATGAAAAAAAAAATTATTCAAAAAATTCAGATTATACATCCTCTAGATTAAAAACTGAAGCTTCATTTAATAACTTTACTTAGAAATTTCGTTACCTGTTGCATGCATTTTTCAATTATAAAATTATCTAGAACCATTAATCTTCGAATCACTATTATTCAAAACTTAAATTCAAAATTATTCACAAAATGAAAATATATTTCATACACCTAGTTGTTCAGCACAATAATTTATTAAATTCTCCAAAACACACAGTTAGGTGTATGAGAAAAATTGTTCATTGTAGTAATATATTTACAGGAATCGAAAATTCTCTTATTACAATTTGTGGCTAAATTATAATCGAAGATTAATGCAAGTTATATTCACAATATGTTATATAAAATAGTAATCGCTCAAAAGACATTGAATTCACGTCTAATTGAAACAGTTTCATTAATATTTTCATCCTTTCAAACAAAGTCAAAGAATTTAATCTGATAATAACACCTCTAACTAGATACAAAATAACTATTTAAGAAAAATTCCGTTTAGAATGATTATTTAAATATTTATTCAGGACTTTTATTATTTAATCTTTGAGTCATAATGGTAAATTTGAAAAAAAAAATGCCATAATAATATTCCATTCCTATAGTTTTTTTTTTTTTTTGCTGTTATCAGTGTAAACTGATCATTATCATTTTCAATGTAAAATTTCCATTTTCTAAAAAATGATGTTGTGATTATGTTCCTTCTGAAAAACAATTGTGCAAATATATTGTATGAAAAACATGCATTTCACAACTCTATATGCTTTCATTCTCAATAAAGCAATGCAATAAAATAATATTTGTGTCAACTTTTCTTTTTTTGCGGTATCCATTATTTTGACTGCAGATGAATGTTGAAAACATCACGTTAATTACAGATTTCAATAATTCAAATTGTTGTTGTTCTTGTCATTATAATGTAGTAGTAATGAAAAGAAAAAAGGATTGTTATACAAATAGATAAATTAACCCTTAAAGATATTTTTGCCTTTCTTTTCTTGAATAAAACATGGGGAAAATACTTTATAAAACCTATTTTGTTTTAAGTGTGGTTTTAACTAAAAAACAGTTTGTTATTAATCGACAACACTGAGCTTTAGTTGAGAAAAAAAAAATCTTGATAAAATTCTATAATGACAAACACAGATGAATTTTAATAACTAATGATACGGATAAGGAATTTCCTTTGACATTGTAGAATAAATTATGATATTCTAAAGCCTACAAACAAAGCAAAAAAAGATGCAGCCTCAAGAGAAAAACATCAATTTATCTTTATTTTCTCATCAACACTCAGGCTGCCATCTACATGTTGCAAATGGACTTAATAACATTTTCAATATGTTTCCTATTGACAACAATAGGCATTAGAGCTTCAGCCTTATTCTCAAGATTTTAAAAGCAGGGGTGGCACCAGAGGGGAGACCGGGGGGCAGAGCCCCCTTGTCGGGAATGTTGTGCTCCCCCCCCCCGTTGGGAAAAGTTTTTGTACCCCGTTCAGGCAACGTTGGAACTCAATTAGTAGATAATTAAAGATCTGGCGAAAATTTGAGATCAATTCTTTACACTCCTCCCCCTACAGTAAGCCGTGCCCCCCCTGTCTGGCAGATCATGCCCCCCCCGTCGGGTAGACACTAGCCCCACTCCTGTTTAAAAGACACAATTGGGTATGTTGCTTAAAGGCAACACATATTTAAGAGTTAAAATGAAATTACCAACTTATTTAAGGTTGATAAAATGTTTATTCTTAAATGTAGGTTATTAAATAAAATTAAACAAATAATTAAGGAGTTGCTCCATAAAAAGAAAATAAAATTTAATGTGAAAGGGTAAATAAAACATCTGACAAGTTAAGAAAGCATTGTAGAAATGATCTCCATTGTGAATAAGTAAGAGAGTGTAGAGATTTTTTTTAAAAAAAGAAGAAGAAAACTGTTGAAGTGTTTCCCCTCAACTTTCTACACCTTATTACGCGTTTTGTGTCTAGCGTCGTAATATAATATAGACAATCGAATTTGAATTTTAAGAACTGTTCTGTTCGACAGATTGAATCGAACTTTAATACACGTCTAAAGTTATGGTATAGAAACCACTTACTAAGTTGCATATAGCTAGCGTTTTTAAATTATCCCGTTTTCATACACACAGAGACTCTTCGATGGATTTGATCCAAAATTTGCGTGTGTGTGACACCTATTTACAATTTTAGTGTGATAATCACATACTAAAATTTATCCATATAGTTTATTGAGTTTTTAGTTAATCACATATTTAATACAATAGATGTGCTATTCACACACACACTTATCGCAACTAATCATTCATTGTTAAGAAGTTTGATAACCAATAAAAGAGTTTGTTAAAATGCTAATACTTGGTAGTACACTTGTGTCCAAAAGGTAAGCATAATTCGGAAGATGCGAAAATTTTTGAGTTGATGTGGATACGATAGCTATTCGAAGATTCATGCTTAAAAATATCAATTTGTGGAAAACCACTCATCATTTAGCTTCTATTGGAGCGCAACCGAAATTGTGTTAGCTGCAATGCCGATTTCTTTCTGAATCTTAACGGTGATCAACTGGAATGTTTGTATAAGCTGCCTATACATATGGCTTCCAGATTATAAAAGAAAAATTATACTATGTTTCGCTTATACGCAGATAAAAACGATTTGCTACAAACACTCATATTTCCCAAATATTTACTTCAAATTTTTATAAAATACTTATCTAGCATTTTGCCACGTATTTTATAAGTTTCGTATAATTTGGTTGTAAACTCTGCATGTTATAAACTAAAAACACGTGAAAAAAAATTGGGTTTTTTGAAAGAAAACCTTTATATCATCCCGAATGTACGTGCTATTTTTCCGAAAATGCAGGCAAGTATTGTGCTCAAAAAAGAAAGCCAATGATGATGCAAATCATTATCAGCTTTCTGTGAAACTTGTCAGCCCAATTAACTTTCTTCTTCATCACTTTCTGTCCCCTCGTGATCAAATCTTAACTGAAAAATTTCAGTTCCCACGATTTTTCACTATTGATTGTGAACCATTGCATCTATTTTAACTCCAAATTTTTTGCATTTTATGAATTATGCTTAAGTTTTGGACACGAGTGTACTCGCGGATTTATTTTCGTACTTTCAACTAAACAATTTTGGCAAACCTCGTGGAAAAAAGTCACGATTTAAAATTTAGCCTTTATGAACCGAATTTTCGACTATCCGAGGTTGTTATGGCCCAGATGATCGAGGACCTACTTTAATCCTCTGACCACTGAGGGTTCTCAAAATCTGAGTACATTTGTATACGGAGGTTTGTTTACTAATGGATAGGTGAAATAGATTCTCCCACCCCGTTTCCCTTTTTCGCCTCACTACGGGTGGTGGAAGATGTGAATGGAAGGCTTTTCATCTGTCATCTCTACCCCAAGGGGGTCCCTTAGTGACCCTCGCCCAACTGCCTTCTCCCCACTTTCGGAACAGTAACCGGCCGAAATCCGCCCCATTAGTATGGAGGTTGCATGGCCTGTTAAGGCCGGCTTAGGAGTCAGAGGGTTAATAGCAACTCAGACTCCTATGAAGGTGCTTCCTGCATTGTCTTGAAGAAGACCAACAAGAACCAATAGATACAGCAAAACTTCGTTTATACGTCTATCAAGGAAGTGACGTAAAACGACGTATAATCAAAATTTTAATAAACAACTTTGATTAATACAAATTTAATGCTACTAATGCAAATTCATTTAAAAGCATTGATGTTAAAAGTTTCTAAAGATAGTACTAGTATAATACACATAGTGTGGAAATCGATAATTAAATTATAAAATTAAACATTTATCATAAAAGTGAGAAAAATCATACCTTTATTGCATATCTTGAGTACTAATTACACCTATCTTATACGATTTATATACATGTAGATAAGCTTAAATTTAAAAAATCCTTAACTGTCGTCTGCCGTGCTGATTGTCCGTGAATATTAAGTATAACATTATGAATCGAATTAAATTCCTTGAATGGTTTTTCCACTATTCTTCTGACAAAAGAGATGAGTTCGGTGGTTTTCAATGGAGTCCATCGCGTCTTTAAAGAAAGGTGGAATAACTTCTTCGTCATCGATTAAATTAGCATCAAACAATTTGTCTTTTATCACTTCATCATCTGTGAATAATCACGACGTCATGATGTTTTTATCCCAGTTCACATACTAGAAAGGAGGAAATTTTCACATTTTAGAACGGGGTAGGACGACGTAGAAACGAAGCTTTGCGTCATATAAACGAAGCACTTTATCATTACAATGAATACCAATGAATCGCGACTGTGATGAACCGACGCATAAATGTAAAAGACGTATAAACGAGAAATGTATATACGGTGCTTTACTGTATTTTGGAAAAGTAATATGTGATCCGTTTTCACGTGCATATTTGATGCTTTTATTCTCTTGTCAAACTCGTATAAAATTTTATGCAAGGTGTCAACCCATTCGAAGCATTCGCAAGGGATGTCACCAACCCGTTGGTGACATCCCTTGTATGTACTTACTGGTCTAGCTGAATACAATGCATGTGAATCATAGTTGCAATCCTTACGAAATTAAGGAGAGTTGGAACCCTAAGTCCGTTAACCCCTAACCCTGTTACTTCGATGTACCTTTTCTCAAAATCTGTTATAGATTCATGTTTGAAATTATTTATAGAAGTAAAGTACACATTTGTCATTATACTGAAATGAGCTTTTTCAGAAACACTCGCAACTTTATTTTTTACAATTTTTTTGTGTCAAAATAGGGTAAAATTTCACTATGTCTGATTAAATATTTTGTAAATTTGTAAAAAATTACAAATTAACCAAAAGCTCATTTCAGTACAATGCGAAACTTTTATCTATGACAGAATTTGAGAAGACGTACATCGAAATGGCCAATTTCACATTCTTTGTTTTGACACCAAAAAATTTGTAAAAAATAAATTTTTGAATTTTTTTTAAAAAATAATTTCAGTATAATGAGAAAGATGTACTTTAACTTGTAGAAAAAATTTCAAACATGAATCTATAACAGATATTGAGGAAAGATACATCGAAATAACAAGGTTAGGGTTAACGGACTTAGGGTTCCAACTCTCCTTAAAGTACGAAATATTCTTTCCCTTATATCTCCTGACAGAAGGAATCTACTTACATCTTCCAGCTTGCCAATAGGAATTTTCTTCCTCTTATAGGTATACAGGTAAGGGAGTGTGATGACGATGATGCGATGACCAATGAGAATGATGGTGATGAGGTGACCCATGCGCCAGTCTTAGGGGTGTCTTGAAGACAAAAAGTTAGTGCGTTTGTATCGTTTCTTAAGGTATGTGACTACCTTCGGAGCACTTTTTTTCAAATTTTTAAATTTTTAATGAAACATTCAAATTTTTAATTAAAATGAGTTATAAAACTGAGAATTCCAATGCAATTTCTTTGGAATTTTCAGTCACTTTCAAATTATAGGCAATTTTTAGCAAAATTTTAGTGAAAATTTGCACTTACGCCAAACCTCCTATAAGAAGTTGCATTGAATATATTTCATCAATATTTGCACAGTATATAGCTAACATGCTTATCTGTGTTATGAACTAGGATATTTTTAATACCTCAAAAGGTGTTGGAGATATTCCAAACTTTGCGAACAAACTCGAATTTTTTAAAAAAAATCATCGATTTTTCTCACTAAAAAGTCAATAAAAAAAATAAATATAGACAGAGAGCTTAGATTCTAGTTCATAACATAGCTAGAAACAAATAAAACATTTTGGCCAAATTTCATTTTAATATCTTAAAAACATTTTCCAAAATTATGTTTGCCGCGTAGAAAAATATCGAAAATTCCAATTTCTCAGAAAACGCTTTTAAAGATTTTCATAGAGTACAAAAAATTTTGTACACATCTTAGAATCTTAAAACTCGCCATATTTACAAGTCAAACCCTCTTTTACTTGATTTTAAACGACTTTTGTATTCTTTCAGCTTTTCTGATTTTTCCTGAATAATTTTGTATAGTAGATAGTTAGTGGCGTCTCGATATCTGAATTAGCTTTTTGTCTATTTTCATGTAATTTTTAAGCACCTATGGATAAATTTACATTTCAAAACACATGAGAACAGGTAACAGTTCAAAATAAATGGAATTAAATTATAAAACAGCAATTTGAGCGCCAAAAAGTAATTTTTATTGTTGTAATTACTGTTGTGTTGTATTTTTTTAAAAAAGCTTCGCCAAAAACCAATAAAACAATAAAAATAAGAAATGGAAGCTTAAATCTATGTTTTTAGACAATATATTGCTTGAGAATTTAAATATAGTTGTTCAAACTAATTGTATGTATTTTTAAGGCTCTTTTAATTGCCACTTCCGGTATCAGAATCGTCACTTCCGGTTATTATTTATGCTATAACTTTATTTGTAATTATAGCAGAAACAAAAACAAAGCATTTTTAGATACCTAAATGTATGGACTACAAAATAAACAAATTTCGAAAATTTTCTGTAAAACGAGGAATTTAGGGTAGTCACATACCTTAGCCGAATATGATGAGAAGGCGGAGAAATCATATTACAGTAGAACCCCGGGAATCCGAACTAACTGTGGCTGGCTTCTGTCCGGATTATCCGCGAAATTCGGTAAAATACTCTTGACATACCAAATGTAGTAGAGCAGCGGTTCCCAACCCATGGGCCGCGGCCCACTTGTGGGTCTCGGATAGCGTGTTACTGGGCCGCGAAACGCTAGTCGAGAATCGAAGTCACATACATCACTACATAAAGAAAATGAAAGTACCATCGAGTGAATAAGACTCTTTAACTGAACTATTGTGATTATTGACCAGATTCTAAAATCGTTTTTTAGGACAACATCATTGGTCCCGTTTTGGATAAATGTTTTGCAGCAATATCCAACAATTGCCAAACTTTCACTGAGAAATTTGATGAGATTCTCTACCATCTGTGTAAATGTGCCTTATCAACTTTAGTTTTTTTTATTATTCAGTACAGAAACAAACTGAATATTACGAAATACAGTTTGTTTCTGTACTAAGGTAATAAAGATCAGTAATAAAATTTTGTAATAAAGTTCTGAAAAATTCTGTAATAAAGTTCTGTAATAAAAATTCTGCAATAAAGTTTCAGCCTTAAGTCACTTTCTTCTGACTTGAGGCTGAAATTGTCAAGTTTTAATCTAGATATTGATTCTCTCGTTGGGAGACAAACAATGTCAAAAGTCCCATTAGGTTTTTCTTTTTAATTTTAAATCTGACTACTTGTTTTTGAGTTTTCTTACAATGCGACAGCTAAGTAATAACAATATAATGTTTTATTTCATAAAAATTATATTTTTAAACCTTTTACAGTAAGTTTCACTAATTACTGACATATACGTGCATATATTTTATATATATCAAAACAAATACATATCAAATACATATTTTATACATATCAAACATATATATATATCAAAACAAACAAGAAACAATAATAAATTGAAAAATATAGCGAGCCGCTCGTCAGGCAGAGAAGATCGCTTATATATATATATATATATATATTAATATAAATCTAAATATAACTTATTATATATGATCATACAGAAACAAAGTAAACAAGAAGCAAATTCTAAACTAAAAAGTCATTATTTGAGCAATACAACCAAATTTAAAACAAAATCTAAAGAATTGAAAATACTATAGATGCCATGAACAAAATTAAATTTAATCATTTATGTCAACATGTAAAAAACTCTGTTGTTATTAATTTTATCTTGTAGATTTAATTTGTGGACCTCAAAATATTTTTATACAACAGGTGGTCCTCACAACCAAAAACGTTGGGAAACGCTGTAGTAGAGTATTGTCTCTGGGTGCTCTGCAAAGGCGCACGGAAAGAGCACGCGGCGATTCGCACGGTTCCCAGTGGTAAACAAGTCGTGGGTAAAAAGAAGATATTCGAGTTTGTTTCTACTCATTAAGGTGCTGTATTCATTCTTAAATCCCACTTTAAATACTTCTTTTAAATTAGGAATAAACATTAGCTTTGTTTTTGATTCGTAACTGTTATTTTCCCTGCATTTTTTAGTAGAAAATTTCGTCATCTGACCGGGCTTCAAAATTGCGAGGTCCGTCCCAAAATAGTCCTCGTGTTGCTTCCAAACTTGACGTAAATGTAACTAAACTAAGCTAAACAAACTAGTAAAAATTTTTCATGAAAACAGAAAAAAGATGTTCGAATTATCAGAAATTTCGAATTCTGGGGTTTGGATTCCCGGGGTTCTACTGCGTGTCCCAAGAGCCACTCACCCTCGCTATGTCACTGCACACCATTCGAACGTCAAGATGTCATGACACGTAGACATTCAGGTTGTATACGTAGGACATAATTAAAATATAGACGTGTAGAGTTCTCTTATAAAGAATATACTGGACCAAACGTAACACCATTTCGTTCACACACGTTACGGTCAATGGGGATAATCGGTTATTATGCATAATAACCGGATTTTTTATTCAGTTATTGCGAATAATGACCGGATATTATGCATAATAACCGGATTTTTTTATTTGGTTATTATGAATAATGACAGGATATTATGCATAATAACCGGATTTTTTATTCGGTTATTATGAATAATGACCGGATATTATGCATAATAACTGGATTTTTTATTCGGTTATTATGAATAATGACCGGTTATTATTCATAATTAACGTGGTTATTATGTATAATAACAGACTATCCACATTGACCTTAACATACAAACTATTTAAAACCTTGGGGAATTGGTTTATAAAGAAAAAATATACATAGTTTACATTTGCGCCATCAGGGGCAAATGTGGCGATGCGGACTTAAAAACTGAAAAACGGAATGCTTTATGCGATTGGCTAAAATTTAATGGACATTTTAACACAGAAATTCTTTTTAGCATTTGCATTGCATTTTCACATTTAACTGAATTTTTTCACACTTGTAATTCACTCGTTGATTTTACGATCCAGAACTTATTTTTTACAACTTTGCTTCTTTCATTTCATAATTAAGTTTTCAAAATACGTCCAATATGTTTTTCTTACACACGTTATGCATTATTCATTCTGAAAATAACACTATCGACTGCAGAATGCACCATGTATCCATGGATTGATTTGCCCTGCAATATTTTACGGTTCTTTTAAATCTGCTGAAATAACGACATTTCAGGAGTGCACAAATCATTTTAAATGACTAAATAACTGAAAATCACAAGGAATAAGTTCAGGTGAATGAAAAAATTGAATAATTCACATTCACTCAACATTTTGCAAAAAACATATTATGAATATTTAAAAAAATTTTAACTACTAAAGAATATTTGTCTTAAAATGTCCATTAAATGTCTGACAATCGCGTAAAACATTTTTTTTAAAAAAAATAAAGTTTTTATGCCTACTTTACAACCAAAAATCAGCCTGAAGCCCCACTTTTGCTCCTGATGATGAAAATGTAAACTATTTTTCCTTCTTTATGTTTTCCTACTCCCCATGATCTAATTAGTATCTTACGTGACGTTGCGTTTGACCACTTATAATTTAATTAAGGACGGCTAATTTCTAAATTTTTAGTGATAGGCATATCCTTTCAGTTGGAAAAAATGTTTTAAAAATGACGAACAGAATTATATTTTATGATGTTTGAGTCAATAAATGAACTTCTGAAAAAATTTCACAATCTAACTTTTTATATTAAATTTTTATACCCCCTGTCCTATTAATAATGTTTAATAAAATATTCTTGACACGACAATATTTTAAAGAGAAAAAGTTCCACTCTTCTGCGACTCAAACTGACTGCGTTATTAAGCTTTTAATATCACTATTTTTGACGATTTTATATCATTTCAATGGCCGCCTCGCTAAAGGTCCGCCAATCAACGAGCGGCTTTGACTCGAGGGTGCCGTTCATTGGTTAAACATACTGAAATTCAAAGCTTCATAACTCAGTTTGTTTTAGTCGCAGAAGAATGGAACTCTTTCTCTTTAAAATGTTATCGTGTTAAAAATATTTCACTAAACACGACTAATAATACCGAGGGACTGTTTAAAAAGTTAAGCTTCGAAATTTTTTCAGCAGTATGCTTACTAACTCTAACAACATAAAATAATATATACGTCGATGAAAGCATTTTTCCAGGGGGGGGGTACGCTTTATTTATATTTGAAAAGCTTTCTCCTACTTTTTTTTAATTGCAAAGATCTTCTTTTCCTATCTTCATAACTAATCTTGTACAAACATCTGCTTCTATACTTAATAGAGAAAAAGCATTCAGCAATTTGTGTACTTTTGTTTATAAAGTCCAAGAAAATTACTAATAAATCTGACTTATAATCAAATTGCATTTGTATCAGAAAATAACATGTACTTGTTTTTGCACAAATATTTGAACACTATTACAAATGCAAGCTTTTTTGCCGGCCCACGAATTTGGAATAGATGCCAATTTTGTCTATTTTTATTATTAATTTTATTTAGATTGGAGTAATAATAGTTATACATTGGTGAAAAAGTATAATTAACGTACTGTCGGCAATTCTTTTCTCCTTTTCGGATTATTTATTTTGACTGAAACAGTTATTTATCATTTTTTTTTCAAAAACTTTCTACAAGAAAGTATACAAAGCGCCTTAAATACTGATGGAGAAGAGGATTCCCCTGAAACGCGTTATAACCGGTTGAATCCAAACTTCTTTAAGTTAAAGTAGTAGTTGTTTTTATCTGAGAATTTAAGTAGAGCGAAAAAAGAATTAATTTTAAAACATGGAAAAATCTAATTTATATATATATATACAAATACAGAAAGACCATTTATGGATATAAGACCATTTATGAATTGGCGAGTACTGGAGGTGAGTATTGACATCTTTTTCTTCATTTTTGTTTTATATTATCAGTTTCAAAATTTGGTTTCATGTATTTTATTTCTATAAACCTGAACTTTTTGCTTGATATTTCTTTGTTTCAAAATATTGTTTTTTATTTCGGTATTTCGGGGAAACAAACTCTTTTTAGCATTATTGCTAGAGTTGGTGTTAGAAAACACCGATAATAAGTATACGCTCGTTCGGGAGTTCCCTCCTAATCACGGGTCCCGGACGTTGGCGTTATGTTCTATTTTGTTATTTTCGTTTTTCTGAAATGGTTTTATTTTTTTTCTTTTGTTTATATATGTGTGTTTATGTATATATGTATTCTATGCATTCGTATATTTTTTTTTTACTTGCATATTTAATTAGTGGGTCTCAAAATACGTCTTACACAACAGGTGGTTCGCACAATCAAAAGGGTTCGGAACCGCTGCTCTAATACAAAGTTTGTCAGGACAGTTGAGTCAGTCAGCCATCTGATCTCCAACATAATTCGAGAACACGAAAAAAAAAATTTAACATTTACGCGATACTTGATTTTAAATTGGTTAAATTTGAGTACACAGCTCTTGTAAATTAAATGAAAGCTCTAAATTAAATGGCCTTGAAAATAATGCAAAAAATAGTCACAGCACCCCACCCAACCCTCCGCCAAAGTAACGAAGCCCCTAAGCAATTGTCTAACATTGCCTATTTGATAATCCTGCCCTCTCTGTATGCATCCCCTGCAAAACATTTTCAGCTCGGAAGTATTCAGAGAATGCCAGGGAAAAAAAACAAAAAAACACTGCGCTTGTGCTGCCATCTATACGGTGATTGACAAACTTAGTGATTAAAAATCTGTGCATTTCTGTGTTCTATGCAATTTTATGCGATGAAAGTCTCTAATAAAAGTTAAAATTATTTAAATAGTGAATTTCTTTTCAATAATTACAAATTTCAGATGAAGTATTTCGGGTAAATTAGGTAAGTCAAAGGAACAACAAAAAAATAATTTTAAATTACAGTGTTTATTTTCAAGTGATTTGAAAAATGAGTGAGAAAATTATTGAAAGATATAGCTAAAAAGAGAGAAACACTAAAATATTTTATCTGAAAACTGAAAGAAATAACTCTTTAAACAAATAGCTAACAGTGCAATTTTCAAATTTGAAAAATAAGGAAATGGTCAACACCGTGAATAAAAAAAAATATTAAGAAATCATATTGTAAGCGCGAAAAAAATAATTTAATATTGTTTTTTTAACCAGTACAATTTTTATAATTTTTTTTTCTTTTACATATTTATGTCGCATTGGAAATTGAAATTTTAGCTCTTCATTCATACACCTGCTGCCATCTATCGGTTGGATATTTATTTTCAAACACTGGTTCTTCCGAGATTGCCTTTGAACCAATTTTCCTCTTACCTCTTTAAAAGCCTTTTTTTTTTTTCCTAGTAGTGGTATAATAAAATAACTTTGGGAGTGAGATTAATTGAAGAAAAGAAATTCATTTAACTTATTGAATGGCATTATATTTTTGAAATAGACTTACGTCTCTCCATAGTGGTCTAATGGTGCATCGGGAAAGGAAAAAATTATGACGCTTTTCGAGCTAAAGTTAAACGCCCATAGCTCCGCAACCAAATAACATAGAGAGTTGGTTTTAATTTCATTTAACACAGAAAGGTGAACATTGAAGATTGCAAAAAAAATTTTAGAATTTAGAATTACGGTTTAGTCACAGTCGAGCTGCAAAGTTGGTGAAGAATACGAAAAAGTTTGATGACGTCACAACGACCGATGCGCACGCACGCAGACTAAGGCAATTCAGTCATCGATCTGAAGTTCATGCGAAATATTACTCAAGAATTGTTGAATTACGTCGAATTGCGTGCTAAAATTAAACCCTTATAGCTCCGCAACCAAATGGCAGAGAGAGTTGGTTTTAGTTTCATTTAGCAGAGAAAGGTAGACATTGAAGATTACAAAAATAATTTTAAAATTTGTAATTACGGTTTAGTCACAGTCGAGTTTCAAAGTCGGTGAAAATAACGAAGAATTTTACGTGGATAGAGTCACATAGTCACACTAGTCTAATAGTCACTATAGACTATAGAGTCAATAGTCGCATACAGCTACTTTAGTCACAGAAAGTCACAGTTGAGTAAGGTAAGTAAGTCTACGTCCCTCAATCCCAGCGGCCATTACGCAGAGATAGCCTCCCGTCGATTTTTTTGTTAATCAATTTTATTAATTAATAATTAATTACCAAGTCAAAACACTTCGTTATGGTTTGAGATTAAAAAAAATTGGAACATCTAGGCTTTTGTTTCATTGAAAATTTTGGCGAGAACTTACGCCAACCTTAAAAATTGCATTTAAAAATCCATGAATTTGTTAGCAAGTATACTTGCCACGGCCTTAGAAAGGGTTAACGAAAGCATCCCAGCGTCGTGTGACTAGTGCATTTGCGTTGTGGCCGCAATAACCCAGGTCCGAATCTTGGTCATGGCAAGATTTTTTTCTCCTTCTTCCTGTTTTTGCTTACTTATATACAGGGCTATTTCATGCAAAGGCTGCAGCCCAGGGACGCCATTGATCTAAAGGCGCCTAAAAATTTACGCCCAGGGGCGCCATTGATCCAAAGGCGTCTAAACATTTTGCACCTAGGGGCGTCATTGATCCAAAGACGCCTAAAAATTTACACCCAGGGGCGCCATTGATCCAAAGACGCCTAAAAATGTACACCCAGGGACGCCATTGATCCAAAGGCGCCTAAAATTTTACACCCAGGGGCGCCATTGATCCAAAGGCGCCTAAAAATTTACACCCAGGGGCGCCATTGATCCAAAGGCGCCTAAAAATTTACACCCAGGGGCGCCATTGATCCAAAGGCGCCTAAAATTTTACACCCAGGGGCGCCATTGATCCAAAGGCGCCTAAAAATTTACACCTAGGGGAGCCATTGATTCAAAGGCGTCTAAACATTTTGCACCCAGGGGCGTCATTGATCCAAAGGCGCCTAAACATTTACACCCAGGGGCGCCATTGATCCAAAGGTGCCTAAAAATTGACTATACTGGTTTTGTTTTAACTTTGAACCAAAAACATATTTAAATAAAATTTTTAATGTGTTAAACGTAAAGATATGATTAGGGGTGTAGCTAGATAGTCATCGATTTTTTAATGTTTCAGGAACATGTATATATCATTTCTAAAATATTCATACAGAGACAATCGTGAGAAAAATCCTAAATTATGCGTGTAATAGAAGTACCTACAATACGGAATTCACTTGTAAAATCCTGTTTTGTAAAGACGCTGATATGCCGAATTGTAAATCGTTAATCAGAGAACAGGTCAGTTAGTTAGTTTGCTCCCCAATTATTACAATGTCCTTTCAAAAAGTAAGTTACACTTGTTCCCCCACAGATGGCAGCACGGCGAAACAAGATCGAAACTCCCGCAGACGATAATTGAGTTCCACCACTTCCAACTTCATTCGGATAGTGGCGAGAAGAAAAAAAAAATGCCGCCTCAGCTGCAAACTTACTCCAACGTTGAAATACGCTGAACAGTACGTTTTTCATGAACAAAACGTTTCACGAGTACGGAGATTCATTGTGAAATATCGGCAGTGTATGGGTCACATGCAATGTCACCTTCAGCAGTGGCGAATCCGGGGAGGGCCATCGCAATGCAGCCCCCTCCCCCAGAGCTAAACCAGAATTCTTGATTTTATTTAAAATGACTAAAATTCTTTGTTCTTAATTTCCCTTTAAAAAAAAAAAAAACATGACAACATTGCTTTCTGGCTTGACAGGCTCGAAAATTTTCCTGATTTTCTAGTCATTCCATTTGTACTTGTAGAGTTGACGCGGTCGAAAACATTTTTTGTCTAGTTATTTCATTATATTTTTTATTAAATTATCGAAAATATTATAGTGTTCGTTATTATTCTTATTGTCAGGTGAGTAAAGTCTGTAAAGTTAAAGTGTTTTGGTTTAAATAAGCCGAGAAGTTTGACATTCGTCTTGACGATACAAAATTTTTATGACCTCAGCTCCCCTCTGCCGACCCGAATTCTGGATTCACCACAGACCTCCAGTCATTGTGTAATGGTGCCAACAATGGTGGAAGACGGTCGCACAGACTTAGCCGATGCGGAAAGGCAAGGAAGGCCAACAAAGGTGAGCACATCAGACATGGTGCAGAGGGTGGAAGACATTATTCTCAGCAATCGCAGAGTGAGCGTCGCACGTATTTCACAAGAGTTGGGAATGTCCGTTGGCAGAGCTCATTCCATCGTCCGTCACCAACTGGATTATCGCAAATTGCGTTCACGATGGGTTCCTCATTCTTTGTCTTCCGAACACAAAGGAGCAAGGTTTGCGGGTTCCCTGGAATTCCTTTAACGTTATTCTGCGGAAGGCAATGATTTTTTAAGCCGCATCATTACGGGTGATGAGACATGGGTGAATCACTTCACCCCAGAAACGAAGCAGGCGTCGATGGCATGGAAACACACATCATCGCCTGTGAGAACAAAATCCAAAGTTCCGCCATTAGCTGGTAAAGTCACGGCTACTGTTTTTTTAGATTGCGAAGGAGTTGTCTACACCGAGTTTATGCGGAAGGGCGCAACCATTAATGCTGAGTCGTACTACGAAACACAAAGCTGTAAAATAAGATACGTGGAAAGTTAGCAAAGTCATTGTCCTCTTGCACAAGAATGCAAGATCTCACAAGGCACACGCAACACAGGGTTTGAGTCGCAGTTTTGGATGGGAGGTCTGGCTGCATCCACCGTACAGTCCCGATCTAGCGCCCTGCGACTTTTACGTGTTCGGCAAGCTCAAAGAACATTTGGGTGGAAGACAATTTTCCAACGATGACCAGATTCAGACAGCTGTTCTAAGCTGGGTCCAGGACCAAAGAGCGATTTTCGATCGTCAGGGCATCGAACGATTAGTTCAACGTTCCGTCAAATGTCTGCAGAGACTGGGGGATTATGTAGAGAAATAGTGGCGTGTATGTGTGTCATATTGTATTGTAGCGCACTTCTCAATAAAGTGTTTTTTGACCTACATTGTTCGAGTGTAACTTACTTTTTGAACGCCCCTGTGATCGCTTCCCATGTGTGTGATTCGATATTTAGTTCAATGACAATCCAGTTTGTCCTTTTTTCGATTTATTCACGACATACACACACATATAAACACCATTACGACAAACATATAAAATAGAAACATCATATAGCTTAGAGCTCAATTAAATCCACACCCGCCTGGGGGCAGGGTCAGAAGGTATCTGCTAGTGAATCCCTTCGGGCGTGGGAATGAAAGTTCTATTTTTCCCTTTTTAGGGAATGCTGTAGCTAAGTTGCCACATCCTCCCGCCCCGATGAAGGAATTCATCAAAACAATATTGCAATACATAAATTCAAAATAACAATATACAATTTCAAAATAACAAATATGAATTCAAATCCAAAATACAATCCAATAAAATTTACGTTAGGAATACAATGAATTCTAAAGCATAAAAATTTCAAAACAATTAATTACTAAACTACAAATTACAATTTACTACACAATACTAACATTAATCACAATAATCAATTAAAGAAGTAACTTACTCATTTGACAATTTCAAGATTATATAACAATTGTATTGGACGTTTTATTATACCTGTGGATGTTTTTATTGTGGCAGATCTTACTTTAGAGTCACGTCCTTTGTGAACATCAATTACTTTTCCAAGCTTCCATAGTTGCCTTGGAACCTTCTCCTCACCTATTAAAACTATATCATTAACATTAAATTCAGTTTTCACATTTACATTTTTGTTCAAATTTGCACCTTTTAACTGAAGAAGATATTCCCTCTTCCACCTTTTCCAAAAATTATTCAGTATCTTTTCCCGATAAAGATATCTTTTGATTAATTCTTTTTTACCTTTAAATAATTCAATATTTCTCTTGCCTGAGCAATTAGGTAAGGCAGTTAATCTTTTTCCAGTTAAAAAGTTGGCAGGAGTGAGAGGGAATGGTTCATTATAAACATATGTTAATGGGCGTGAATTGATTATAGCTTCTATTTCGGCCAAAATAGTTTGCAATTCCTCGAAGGAAACTAATGCTCTTCCTAAAATTTTCCTCAACGCAATTTTTGTTATTTGAACCATTCGCTCCCAGTAACCCCCCCACCATGCAGCACGCTCAACAATGTACTGCCACTTTATACCTTTTTTACCAAAATAATTTTGTACCTCTGGTTCACAAATATTCATGTACAGTCTTTTGAGTTCAATGTCAGCACTTTTGAATGCCATTGCATTGTCAGAGTTCACTGTGTGACAAATTCCTCTTCTGGAAATAAACCTACGGAAAGCTAATAGGAAATGTTCAGTGCTCAAGCTGGACACCACTTCGAGATGAATCGCACGAGTGACTGCACACGTAAATAAGGCTATGTACGCCTTGTCAGTATTCCTGGTGTAGATAGGACCCGCAAAGTCAATTCCTACATTCTCAAATGGATAGCTTGCTTGGATTCTATTTGCTGGCAATGGGGCCATTATCTGGTTCCCAGGTCTTACCTTAAATTTTTTGCAAATAAGGCATTTATTCAGACAAGACTTCACAGTCTGTCTTCCGCACAGAATCCAAAAATTTTCCCTAATTTGAGTGAGGGTTTCAGACACACCAGCATGATGCAGTCTCTGATGCTCTCTGATTATCAGGAGTTGAGATAATCTGGATTTAGTTGGGAGAATCAGTGGGTGTTTCTCATGGAAGTTAAAGTCCGATTTTTGTAATCGTCCACCCAAGCACAATAGTCCATCTTCAGTCATCATAGGATTCAGACTGAAGAGTTTGGAACTTCGAGTAACTGATTTATGATGTTTTAACTCTTCGTATTCCGTCTCAAATTCAGTTTGCTGGACACACCGAACCCAATATTTTTCGGCGTTGATTAGTTCATTTGCAGTTAAGTTGCCTATGACCTTTTCTCTGTTAGGTCTGCAATTATTCGCGAATCTTAAAACATACGAGGTTATCCTTATAACCTTATCTAAGTCGCTATAATTGTCAAGATTCAGCAAAGGCTGAAAAGATTCAATGTTCGTTTGAAAAGTTATAACTACCTTTCGTCTTTCTTCTTCAACGCAATTTAACTCAGTATCAACTATATCACTTGATTTATTACACGGGACATTTATTTGTAAAAGCGATGGTGGTCCTTAAAACCAAATTTCATCATTCACTAGAGCTTGGGCACTTATTCCTCTAGTGAGTTTGTCTGCGGGATTGAATTTTCCTGCGCAATGATGCCACCGATTTGGATTGGTCTTCTCCTTAATTTCGGACACACGATTCCGAACAAACTGCTTCCAATCATCGGCCTTCCCCTTGATCCAGTGGATGCATATCTGAGAATCGCTCCAATAGAATATGTTTTCTCCTTTTAGCATGGGGAAAGTGTCCTGTAGGTAATGTCCCATTCTCGCTGAAATCAATGCGCCTAATAATTCTAATCTAGGCAGCGTGAGTTTCTTTAAAGGGGCCAAACGAGATTTTGACATTATAAAGCTTGTAACATATCTGTCTGCATATTTTATCCGGAAATAAGCTACAGATCCATAACACTTAGGACTTGCGTCTGAAAATAAATGGAGCTCTACTGACTCCCAGTTAACCTCATTGAAATACAGCCTGGGGATTTCAAATTTTCTTAATACTTCTATTTCATTCAACCACTCTATAAATGTGGCTTTTATTTCACTGGGAACACATTCATCCCATGGTATGCCCAACTCCCATATTGTTTGTAGTAACAGTTTCATTCTCACGGTAAAAGGGTTCATTATGCCGATAGGATCAAAGAGCATAAAGAGATAGGTCGACAAAATAATTCTTTTCGTGACTACCTCAAGATTCCTTAACTTCTCAAATTGTTTTATGTCGAATGTCAAGTTATCATTCATATTGTCCGAAATGATTCCCAGAATCTTTAATGGTACACCTAAATTTTCTGATGTTTCCAGGCAATCAACATTAGCACGTTTCCAGGCCTCATTTAGAATTGGGGAATTTGTTGCCCATCTTCGAAGATTCATACTAGCTTCACTAAGTATGTAAATCATTTCACTGCTTAATTGTATGGCTTCCGTAATGTCGGAGGTGCCATTTATCAGGTCATCAACGTAGAGTTCATTTAGCATTTCACATGCTTTTGCATATTTCTTTTCATATTTTTCTAAATGCAGTCTTATGATTGCAGCAAGTAAGAATGGACTGCATTTGACACCAAAAGTCACTCGCTTGTATCGCAAAGTTTCTATATCATGAGTGCTGAGATCGAGATTAGGACCCTCTTTCTTTATCCATAAGAATTTTAAAAATTCCCTATCTTCCTTGGCAATCCCTACTTCTAAGAAAGCGCGCTGAGTATCTGCACAAAATGCAATTTTGTGTAATCTGAACCGTAATATGATTTTAAGTAAATCAGGATTTAAATTCGGTCCGCTCTCTAAACAATCGTTTAATGATAACGCGCCCTTACTCTTTGATGATGCATCGAAGACTATCCTAACCTTTGTACTATCCTTTTGTTCGCGTACCACAGCGTGATGTGGAAGAAAATACCCTGTGTTGATATTTCGATCTAAATTCATCTCTACGCGTTCCACAATACCATCCCTTAAGTGTTCCCTAATGATGTCATCGTACTTTAAAAATAATTCCTTGTTTTTCTCTAAAGTTTTGTTTAAACTGAATAAACGACGTTTTGCTATTTCATAATTACTGTTTAATTCCTTACTATCCTCCTTCCACAACAATCGAGTTTCATATCTTTTGTTTGTATATGTAGTATTTTGTTCAAAGGATTTTAAAATTTCTTTATCTGACATAGACACGTCTTTATTCGAATTCCCAATTGTTTCTAATAACCACAAATCTTTTACCCTATCAAAGTCTAACTCTTCATTTTCAGCGATTAAATGATTAGCAGATATATCTTTACCATCAATTTCCTCCTCCTTTCCCTGTAATAAATATCCGAAAATACTATCAGCTGCAATTAATCTCTTACTAATTCTTATGTTCCTTTCACCTAAAATTTCTGAAATGTAATCCGAACCAATCAAAACATGAATCCTCCCAGAGGTACTATTATCTGCTAACTCGATTCCTTTTTCCAACGCAACGTTTCTAATAAACTGCGATGGAATCCGAATTTTTGCTGAAGTGATCGAATCAATAACAACCGCTTGTATTTTAATATTCCGAGTAGTGCATTGCACATTTTGCAAAGTTATTTCGACTATATCATAAATGCGTTTCTCGGCGGTTTCACTCCCAAACGTGTAAATAACTAACGCTTCTTTATTAATAACCTTCAAATCCAATAGCTCAACCACTTCTCTCAAGATAAAAGATTTATTTGCGCCCCCATCTAACATACAACGCAATTGAATATTCTTTCCTGGTTTTGTTTTGACTAAAGCCGAAAATGTTTGTAATAAAATCGAACCGGAAACGCTATTTTTTCTTTTATTTTCTTTAGCAGAAAGAGAAACCATAGTTGCTGTAGAATTACCGTTTTCTCTGGGGATTAAATTCCCTGCCTCAACTGGCGCCGAAATATTCTTACTTTCGCTTTGCTCATTTTCGCAAATTAAAGAATTATGTGAAAAGGAACCACAGTACTTACATTTTTTTACTTTCTCGTATACGAAGTATACAAAGAGAAAGTATTGTAATCGTCAAAAAATTCGAACTCGAGATTTTGACGAATCTCCACGTTTTAGACCTCCCTGAGTCCGAAAAACACAATTTTGGAATTATGTCTGTCTGTCTGTGAACATGATAACTCGAAAACTATTAGAGCTACGGGGATGAAATTTGGTATGCGGTCTTTAAACATAATTTGTAGGTTTCTATCAAATTTTGGACAAAATCCGTCAACGGGAAGTCTGTCTGTCTGTATGTCCGAAGTCATGCGAACACTATAACTCAAAAAATTGAATAGCTAGATGGATAAAATTTAATACACTGTTTTATCGTCATGAATGTAGGTCCGTATAAAATTTTGGGCCAAATCCGTCAATGGACTGACTGTCTGTCGGTCTGTATAATAGCATACTTGTTCAACTCCATGCGCATGCGTAAATGCCTGTGCAAAGAAGGGATACTCCGAAAGCTTGGCAGTTTGCCAAAAACCAATTCTGGCGGCGAGATTTTGTAAGGCAGCAAACATTTAGGGCGTCTCGTTTTACTTGCGTATTGGAAGCAATCTCTGCGCATGCGCAAGCTATTCTCCTGTTTTCTTCTCCGCACGCGGAACTTGCATTGCTAGAGTTTGATAAAAAAATAAATATTGCGAAGCTTTAATACATACGTATCTTTTTGAATATGATTCTTCACTTCAATATTTTACTATCACTATAATCAACAATGAAAAACCTTCTGATATTCATTGCATTCTTGGTTACAGTTGGTTCGAACTTTTTATCAACGCAGGGAGAAGGGAAATGACAAATGTTTGAAAAGTATACGAGAAAGTTTCGGGGAGGCCACTCCCGCTGGTTGATAATTGCTGTTGCAGAATTTTCTTATATGATTTTGAAAACAGATGCAACATTTCCCTTTTGCCATTAACGATTTTTTCTTTTCATAAACACTTTGTGAGCAATCATGACTCATATGATTTTGAAGGCAGAAAATACATTTTTGATTCTCATCATCTGTCAGCTGAAGGATTAAGTTTCTTGGATTCACCGGTTTGATTCATAACTTATGATATAATACAGATTGCTTCTCATCTACTTGCGTAGCCTAAAACATGCTTATGAATTTATTGCCTCATCATCAGCTACTTTTAAATTCTTCGAATAATGATATCTAGTGACCTTAGGAGTCCGTTTTTTGTTTCTAATGAATAAATTCTTTTACCAAAATTTTTAGGATTCTTCATCACTTAAACAACTTACCATTCTACTTCCTTTCTTATGAATTCCTACTGAATTGGTGATATCAAATAATTCATCTGTTTTTTACGTTGACGATTATAAATTTAATTAATTCTTCTAGTAACTTTTGCAGAAATTACATGACTTTAATAAGTTGCTATATGTGCCTGTAGCTACACCTAACGATTGCAATGATCTAATTTGTGTTTCTATCGCATCGTACATTTTTCTTAAACCTGTTACATTGAAACATGATTTAACTGAATCTATTAATAACAGTTTATGCATGTGCGATGATATAATTATGTCTGTTCGACCAAATCGTTCTTTTAATAGTTTTATCGATGCATCATAATTTTGATCGGAGAGCGAAAATCCGGAAACTGCATTTAATGCAATTCCTCAGAGATAAGTTTTTAGATACGTAAACTTTTCAATTTTAGTTAATGAATCATTCTTATGAATAGCGACTTCAAATGAATTCCAAAAATCTAGAAAATGACTACAATCACCATGAAAGGTTTGTATGTTTAACTTTGGTAGCTTAACACTTTTTGTTTCGTTTCTGGAGAGAATAATATTATCCGTATTATCTGTGCTTTGACAGTTCGTATTGATTTGCGGTCTATCACACAATAATTCTATTTGCCTCTGTAATTTCGATTTTAAGTCAATACCTTTATCTTTATACTCTTCGCTCGACGCTATTTCAGCTGCCATTTCGCTTATTTCGATTTTTAATTGCACACTTTCATCAGCCTTAATTAGTTCATTCAATTTTTCTGTGAGCTGAGACTTTAAGCTCAGAAGCTCATCTAGTTTTGCTTCTTTAGTATATCCTGCAGCAATTTCCTTACCCAAGGTAGTTTCTATTTTCGTTAAGTGTTTAGTAAAGGAAATTCTTAAACCTTTCCGTTTTTCTTTTAACCTTTCAAGTTCCATTTTTAAAACTAAGCAATTCAATAAATTTGAACAAAGAAAAACTGTACCTACCTCGATTCTCAGCCCCTCACTATGTGACGGAATTCTCATCAGTAGTAATCCAGGTAAAAAAAGTGATCCATTCCCAAATATATTCTACAATATATTCCAAAACTTTTACCTTCCTAAAGTTCACAAGATCACGTGTGTGGTCACCAAATGTGATCGCTTCCCATGTGTGTGATTCGATATTTAGTTCAATGACAATCCAGTTTGTCCTTTTTTCGATTTATTCACGACACACACACATATAAACACCATTACGACAAACATATAAAATAGAAACATCATCAGAGGCGGCGCCAGAAATTTGCCGACGGGGAGGCAAGACATCTCCGACGGGGGGGCAAGCAAAGTTTATCTAATTTAGATAACTTCAAAATAACAGATAATAATTAATTTTATATTTAATTAGAGGTAATTAAGTACTAATTAGTGAATTTGATTATAATAATTAATTATTTGGAAGATTTAGCTATTTGTATAATGTCGGTGCAGTAAGAATTGTCTGACTGAACGACAAGCAATTATAGAAAATGAAGAATTATGAACACAAATCTCTTAGGAAATAAAATGTACCGCACTGATATTGGAAAAAAATTGCAGACTATTATTTACATTTCATAACAAAATAAAATATTACCCGAAACATGTGAAAATAATCATTAGCAAATATTTTAAACCTATAAATGCATATCTTCATATCTCTAATAATAATAAAGGAGAATTTGTGTGTGTATATTGGTTCTTTACAGGGCAAATCGCTGAACCTAAAGCAACGAAATTCGGCACAAACCTACTTTGGAGGGTGAGAATGTGCACCTCGGAGCGCTTTTTTGAAATTTTATTTAGAACTTTAATTAATTAAAAATTAAGCGAAATTTTGGCTTTTTCCATTAATAACTTCCGAAATATTACAGCACGAAAATCATTTTTACGCCATCTAAAGTTCAAAAAATTACGTTTTCAATGATTTCAATTAAGTTGCCGAACAAGTTTTCCCCTAATTTTAATAAATTTTTAAAAATGTTTTTGTCAGCATATTTTACAACAATACTTTTCAATGTTGCAACACAATTCAAACCGTTTTCATTGTTTAAACAAATATTTAATTGTGTGCCGCTCTTTCATTGTTGAAAGGTGAGGTAATATCCTAATACATTTTTCTTTCATATTTTATTTCATGAAATTTTTTGTGGAATCTGTAAACCAAGCTCTCTGAGATATTACGAATGTTAAGAAATATATCCATTAACCTGAATGATTATGGTTGTTGTCTTTTCATTCTTTTTGGCATGTTTTAATCCAGCTATAATGCCGCTAGTCATAAAATGTGCTGCGTGATTTTAATGTTAAAATCAAATGCAGATTTTACAAGAGGAATAAGAATTTTCGAAATATATCGCAAAATAAAACTTTGGCAGAGTACAACCGCCAATTCGCCACTTTATTTCACCAAGCTGCAAGGTACTAGCTACTAATATTATGGGCGAACAGTCGGTCACTAAATGCGGCTAGTCTATATATTTAAAATAATTTGAAAAACCAAAGGACCAATCCTCAGCCCTAACTAATGGACCGATTTTGACGATATTTATTTAATATCAAAGCTTATGACCCCTAGAAATGTCATCAAAGACTGTCTATCTCTTATCACCCTCCATTTTCGAGAGATATTCTAAAAACACTACTTCACTGCACATTCTCAATGGAAAAAACTCTTGAGAGAGTCCCCACCCCCAACCACTGGATCGATTTCTCCAATTTTTATTTTAAACTAGCAATACGCGCACGCCGTTGCCCGTGGAATCAGGACTTCAACAAAATGAGAAAAAAACCCCGCCCACAATGACATGAAAAAGTTTTGAAAACAAAATCAAAACAAAAGATACACATTATTGATTTTCCCGCTTATTTTTTTTTTTTTTAGCGATAATGGCATTTTATTTGTAGAAAAGTTAATCCAAAACAATATTAAAAAATTGCAACGTGAAAATTATTATACTGCAAGCAAAGTATACGAGATGAATAAATACGTTAAGATACTGCCGAAAATAATAATCAGTCATTCAATTGAAGGTTATGACGTCACCTGCCCATTTCAATCAATCAAATTGGCAGCTGCGTTTCGGAAAAATGTCGCGGGAGAAAACTCGATCGAGAAAAATAACTTTCAACTCCCCAGGGAAAAATTAATTTAAAGAAAACGAAAGAAGATATTGTAACCGTTCTTGTTTTAAATCCGACAGAAACCTTCCCGTTATAAGCTGACAAAAAATGAAAAATATAGAGATGTTAGAACGTCAGATGCGAGAATTTGAAGAAATCCTTATTAAAAATTAGCATAAAAGTGACTATATTTCAAAAATTTCTCAAATTTCAGTAAATTACGTTAGACTTACGAAACAAACTTCATTAGAACGGAAATCGTTTGTTTTTTTCGTGCAATTATTTGATGCCATGCTATTGAGAAATGTGTGCGAAAAATCACCCAAAACATTAAATAAAAAATTTTCTAGATTAAATTTAAAAATTCCGGCTTCGAGGTGCATTTAGTCACTATTACGACTACATGTGTGCCAAATTTCATGGCTGTAAGTGCGATAGATTCGTCTGGACATCGCCAGACACACACACAAACATTGCCTTTTATAAGTATAGATGAAAGCTCACGACCCCCTAAACACATCTTCAGTGGTTGCTTCTGCATCTCAATTCTTCATTTTTGAGAAAAATCGCAAAAACACTATTCTCTGGTAGGGGAAACCTCGACTGTGTTCCCA